>CAXKVV010001831.1:0-18220 GCA_964058805.1 Schoenoplectus triqueter
GCACAAGATTAAATGCTTTATTCCATGAGATACTCAGCCTGTTCAGATTCAAAGAACCTAGAAAAATATTAAATTAAAAAATCCACAAATGTTAGTGAAGCAAGGTGGTAGAATCAAGTAACAAATGTACGAGCAGAGCGGAGTCATATAATGATAAAGGGGAATTGACCCCGGTAGACAGTTGTACTCTAGGTCAAGTTTCTTAAGAATAGGGCTTATCGGATGAATAGGGCTTATCGGATTTATAGGAGGGTCGGATAAGAGCTGAGTTTGATAAGAATTTTTAAAAGGTTAGGTTTAAGAAACTTGATTTTTAGGAGATGAATCAGATCCTTATTAAACCCTCCAGACTGTAACAACTGGGTAAGGACCGGATAAAGATCGACGGATAAGACCTGATATATTTTTCTTTTTTACTGATTATATATTTTTTAATGTTAATTTATATTTATATAAAAATATTAAATTATATATTTTGTTTTAATTATTTTTTATTTTCTCAGAATTTTAAGTGTAATTAATGAATAATACAAAATATTAAAAAATGACTTGAGAAGAGCCGAATTTGATAACGGTCTCAGAATGACCTGCATTTTAAAGATTGAATTTGATCCTTATCATTAAAAAGGGTCAGGTTCAAGGACTGAACCTTTATAGACTATACTTGTCCATGGTGATTTTTTTAAAATACACCTTTGATTTTATATTTTTTACTAAAACATTATAAAATTATAAAAATTACAAAATTATATAAAAATAAATTAAATTAACTATAAAAAATAAATTACAAAATTATATTTTGCTTCTAAAAATAAATTAAATTTTATACCTAGTCTAATTTTTTTTGCCACCCCCGATTGTGAACATGGCCGTCTCCTATGTACAAGAGCCATTAGATATTGATGCCATGTGATGAGTATGCTAACACTCGGCGAAATACTTCATGTATTCATCGATATGATTTTTTTTACTTCCAAAGAAATATGATTTTTGATACTCTAGTTTTAAACTTATATATATATATATAGAGAGAGAGAGAGAGGGGGGCTATGGTGCTACGTGAAGCATAAAATTTTTCGTGCTTCGCGTTCGTATCTTGGATTTGAAAGTTCAAACGACTGATCCAAACCATTGAATATGATTTTCATGTTGAACTATCTTTGGAGATCAAAATATATATATTTTTGAAATTTTTTGCTATTTTTTTATATGGGTACAAATTCACTAGTTTGGATGATGGAGAATCGTTAGATTAGTAAATTTTTTACCCATTTAAAAAATATTTTTTTTAAAAAAAATATAAAATTTTATCTCCAAGGGTATTTCAATATGAAGATGATGTACGGTTTGGATCGCCCGTTTAAACTTTCAAATTCGAGATACGAACGCGAAACATGAGAGATTTTTTGCTTTGCGAAGCACCATAACCTCACTATATATATATATATATATATATATAGAGAGAGAGAGAGAGAGAGAGAGAGATAGTTTATGGTGCTTTGCAAAGCAAAAAATTGTTATTGTTTCGGGGTGAGATTTCATATCCTGAGGCTTCAAATGGTTAATCTAAGTTGCTCAATAATTTTTTCATGTCAAAATCTTATAGGATATTAAATTTTATGATTTTTTGAGTTTTCTAACTATTTTTAAATTATTTTTAAAAATAGTCATGTTTAACATAAGAAAATAGTCTATTTCAGGGTTATTTTTAAAAATAATTTAAAAATAGTCAGAAAGCTCAAAAAATCATGAAATTTAATATCCTATAAGATTTTGACATAAAAAAAATTATTGAGCAATTTATATTGACCATTTGAGACATCGGGATATGAAATCTCACCCCGAAGCAATAATAGTTTTTTTGCTTTACAAAGCACCATAAGCTATATATATATATATATATATATATATATATATATAGAGAGAGAGAGAGAGAGAGAGAGAGAGATTGGCTAAAATACAACGCGTTGCATGGATATACCCATGCACCGCATTATAATCTCAAATTTTAAGTTAAAAATGACCGATCCAAACCGTTTAATTTATTCTTCATATCAAAGTCTTGTAAAAAATGAAATTTTATATTGTTTGAATTTTTTTTGGGTAAGAAGAAAATCATCATTATTGGACGATCCAAATTCCTTAAATCAAGCAACTTTCTTTTGAGCCAAAAAATAGCAAAAAAATTTAAAAATATATAAAATTTAATTTTATACAAGAATTTGATATGAAGAATAAATTGAACGATTTAGATCGGTCATTTTTAACTTGAGTTTTGAGATTTTAACGCGGTGTACGGGTGCATCCGTGCAACACGTTGTATTTTAGCCAACCTCTATATTCATATTAAAATCTATTAATAAACCAAATTTTATATTTTTTAGAATTTTTTTTTGCTATTTTTTCCGACGAGGAGAAAATAACTTGCTTTAAGATTTCTGATTCATCCAAAAATGACGATATCCCCATATCCAAAGAAATAACAAATGAATTCCCCAAAATATAAAAATTGATCTACTAATCAATTTTTATATGGAGATTAGATTGAGCGGTTTGGATCGATCATTTCTGACTTAAAATTAATAATAGAGCGCAAATTACCATACCCTAATTATATATATATATATATATAGATATATATATATAGAGTAATGCTATGGTGCTTCGCGAAGTAAAAAAAAATTTGTGCTTCGCGTCCGTATTTCGAATTTAAAAGTTCAAACGGCCGATCCAAACCGTTGAGCATGATCTTCATATTGAAATATCCTTGGAGATCAAATTTTATATTTTTTTAAATTTTTTTGATATTTTTTAGATGGGTACAAAGTCGCTTGTTTTGGATGGTGCAGAAATCTTTAGATTAACAAACTTTGTACCCATCTAAAAAATATCAAAAAAATTCAAAAAAATATAAAATTTGATCTCCAAGGATATTTCAATATGAAGATGATGTTCAACAGTTTGGATCGGCCGTTTGAACTTTTAAATTCGAGATACGGACGCGAAGCACAAAAGATTTTTTGCTTCGCGAAGCACCATAGCATTACTCTATATATATATATATATATATATATGAGATGGTCAAAAGTGCGAATCCATATAAATTGATTTTTTAGTTTGTAAATAATTCAATTTTTAAAGGATTTTGTATAAGAATCATAATTGAATCTATTTAGATTACATCCTTATACATATTCAAATCTATATAACATTATCACATTGATTTGTCTAATGATGACTCACCAATTGGGCATTTTAGACAACAGAATCAATGATGACTCACCAAAATACGTGTCCATTTTTTTTGACAACTAGTACGTGTCCATTAGCTTAAGTTTATAAAACACCTTGTCGAATTCGAGCTCGTGCTAGCTTTTCTCATGAGCCGTGGAGATAAAATTAAGTTTGACTTTCATAATTTTTCTATAATGTCCCATGTCATTTAATTAAGCGGTATTTTTTTTTATGAATGCAGTTCGTTTTCTATTGAAGGTGTTCCATTTTATCCTTTTGAATATTAATTCCAGTTATGCTGTAATGTTTATTTATTATTCATTTTTGCGGTTGCGTTATGAATTGTGTTAATGTTCACCATTTTATTCAGACGGAAGAATTGAAGTAAAAATAATTATGAGGAATTCTAGCATCGACAGTTATTAATTGTTAGCTTCAAAATTGACTGAACCATCTGGATGTTATATGATTCGAATATACGAACTGTGAAAAATTAATCAATTAACATATTGAGCCAACCATTTATATGAGGAGGGATTATATGGAACGGTGTCAAAACAGCTGGAACGTAAATAAGAAAAGTCAATTAAATAGTTCATATTAATAATACGCTGTGTGTATGTGATTTATATATCTTTTATTTTAATACGCAGTTAGAATTTAATATTTTATCTGTGCGTATGATTAAGTTGATATAAAATATATTTCATGATTTCTTATTAATTATGCGAATGTAAGTGATTTACACCGTTTGATTACCAAAAAAACATTGAATCCTTTATTCACAATAATAAAGCTACTTCCATATATATATTTAGTAATTTATAATGTATTAGTTTGATAATTTTGACATGTGATAAAAAAAATATAACTTCGAAACATGTTTTGACCGTTCATCAAATGAATTGAAATTTGCGACACGCCATATCTAACAAATTACGATATGATATAAAATGAGATTTAAATGGCATATAATTCGGTACACAATCATTCTAAATTTGTCTTTATTTGAGAAAATAAATTCATTGTGGTTGTTAGTTTAGCCAATAAATGCCAATCCTAATTGTAGAATATGCACATCCGTTGTTGCTCAAAAGGAATATGCGAGAGAAACAGACATTAATTACGCATACATCCAAATTTCTGCTACTCGTGCCAATACACTATTCAATATACCGTAAAATATTTGGTAATATATCAAGGTCCTTATGGAAAATATCCAACAAACATCGCCTCGCGTCCCATTCAGGAGAAGAAGACGACCGTCCACACAATTTGCATAAACAACCTTGAAATTAATTTCTTTCTCAGAATGGGCGTGAAGTGTGATCTGACAGCCTATTTGCGTCTCTTTAAATTGCGCCTCCCCCCTTCAAACACATCCCCACAAACAAACAAAACCCCCTTCCTTTCTGTATCTCTTCAGAGGAAAAAACAAAAATTAAATTGAAAAGGTGCAAAGCAAAGCATGGCAAGCAATGGCCCACAAACTCCAACCAAACGGCTATGGCAAATACTAGAAGCCGTATATTGTCTCCTTTACAAAGGCATCTCCAAGCAGTGGCTATCTCTAGAACTCCACCTTCTCTTCAAGCGGGGCCGCCTCGCTGCCAAGTCGCTGAAACGCCTAACCGACCACCATCCATCAACCCGCAATGCAAAGCACTATATGTCAGTACTCTCTTGCCGGTCCATGGACCCTTCCACTGCTGTCTATGTGCCCCGAGAAGTTGAATTCAGTTGTAGCAACACCCCTAATTACAATTCATACAATGTCACGAAACTGAAGCTCTTTCGCCGGAGCAACAAGCACGCACTCCCGTTGAGTTATAGAAATGATGTCGACGTGTCAAATGTGACAAGGATTTTTGAAGTGCTCGACATGGGGGACCAAGAGGAGGAGGTTGAGTCGATTGCATCACCATCTCCCTGGGTTAGTCGGAAGACACCCGTCGGGGTGCGACAACTCAGAGTCACGGATTCACCTTTTCTGACAGAAGAAGAAGGGGAGAAGGAAGCCGGAGTAGTCGACATGAAAGCCGAGGAATTTATAACATGGTTTAGAGAACAACTGAGGTCGCAACAGCATTGTTGTAGGTATAATTATTAGAATTTTTAGGAGGTTAATTAATTTGAGGAGTTGGCTAGGTTTGAGTTAGTGCGCAATGTTAATTTGGGCATTTCTTTTTTTTCTTTTTGTGTGTTAATAATTCAGGAATTTGCACAAGTTAGAGAAGGAATGTGGATGAAGATATTATTTAGTTTGTCTCATAATTAGTTATGTTTGAGTTTGATTATGCTTGCAGAGATTAAGTTCGTGGATTACGTGTATGTATATCTAGAATTTTCTTATTTTACTTTTCTTTTCCATTTTTTACTGAGCAAATGACAAGTTTGAGCACTTAATTAGAATTAAACCATGTAATTTAATATTTTATTCTCAAATTTAATTTCCGTCCATTTTGTTTGGAGCAGTTCCTAATTAATTTGGCAAATTACTTATAAATTTAAAGCATCCAGAAGTGTAGCCCCTTTGTGATGTAAATGCTGGGTGCTACTTAATTTGTGTATGTTTAATTTACTTGCATATTTTTTACTTTATAGTGAATCTCTTTCCTCAGAAAAGAAAACAGTGAATCTTTTTTGAAATATATGTGTACAGTGTACTGTTGTATGTTTAGCTTGTATTGTAACTTTAGTATGAATCATGAATCATGCAACTTGCTTTCAACAAAGACAGATTCTTAATTCAGTTGGGGGGTACTATTCTAAGTTTCTGACATGTCTGACAGCTGTCTGCCTTGTAGAAAAAAATAGATTAATGCCATTACCATAACGATGTTGATTTGCTGTATCAGTAACGATGTAGTCTAATGTGCAAAAGTGACTGGAGAATGGGTTCTTGACTTCTTGTAATGTAAGATTCTTTGACGTTACCAGCCACTCAAGTGAATGATTCTAGATTCCTGGAGATCAACAGTTCGGTGCATCTTTCTTATTAAAGAAGAAAAAAAGATATTAATTTTACAAGAAGTTTATTTCTTTCAAATCAAAACATCAATTATTTGCACAAAACTTATTTTTATGGAGTTGGATTATGTTCTTAATATAAGGGGTGCAAAATAACCAGAATGGACCGAATAAGCAAATGATCCGTAAACATTGTTTTTTATCTATAAATTAATTATTATTTTTTAAAAAATGTGAATGTATGAACTATGAAGCCCAAATTTCAATTTTCCCTCTTTTTTTTATTTTATATGTGCATGATTCTGATCAAAATTACTTATTTTTACATATGTAAAAATTGATTTTACTAATATTCATTGATTGTCCGTTCCAAAGCCATATCCGAGTCTCATCCATTATTAACTATATATTTGTATATTTTCAGATCTTGATTTGATTTTAAAATTCCGTGTATGTCTAATATTTATTCACGTTCATGTTTGCTCAATAAAATGCATGTGCAAATATGAGTTCGACACGGTCCATTCCTAATCGTTTCATTTACACCCTTATGTTGAAAATTAAACCCCAATCTTAAAAAATCAAATCAAAGCGACATAGTTAACATTAAGAAAATATCGCAGTAGTCCCTCAGATATTTATTAAGACCGGAGTAACATTTAATTTATTATATGTCATACATGATGCGGTCTATGTTTTGGGTCCTACACACATAACAATGAGTGTACTATTTTTTATAACTTTACTTAAACCTACATAATATAAATCCAATTTACACATTAGCCTCGAACAATTATGTTCCAAGATGCTACTATTTAATTTCGCCAACATATTGATCTTGTGAATAATAGAAATATGACATGACGAGTTTACTCAAAATAATGAAAACGAATGATAAGAAAAACTTGTGAACTCTCTGTTAACTGCCTACTAAAACGAATTATTGTCCGGATCCTTAATTGGTAACAAAAATCCAAATTTCAAATTCAGTACATATTTGTTTCTAAGGGGTGCTATTATGCGATTTAAATACAATATCTGATTTCTTAAGTAATTATGGTGATTTAATTATATAGAAAGTTTGTAAGTATATTTTTATCATTGTTAAATCTGTTCCAACGAAAGAATGCCATTTCACACCCACTTTCACAAGATCAAGAGGTTATAAGGCAATCTCCGTGCGTATATTTTTCAATATTTTTTTTTACCACTTGAATACGCAAAATAAGTTCAAAAAATAAAATTTTTACAACACGCATGTTTGTAAACAAATAAATGATGTGATATTATAAGTTAAAAAATAATACTCGGACATTTTTTAAGCTTAAGATGGTGAATTCGAATGAGCTAAACATCTTACCATTTTTTCTCATAATTTATCACATGTTTATTATATGATTGATTATTAAACATACAAATATATGCAGGGCACTATATCTATATATAATAATACCACCAATTTTCTTGCTTTGAGGGTGCGTAACTTGGAATCTTTGGTCTATCAAAGATACTTCAAAGAATGCAATAATATTATATATAATAAAATCTACAACAATATCTTTCATTTTGAAATTATTTATATTTTTGTCCGAATAAATTAAAACCATGCATTAAGGAAAATAGAATTTTATAAAAAAAAATCTAAAACATTGTTAAAATTTTCGAAAATAGAATTTTTTTTGCATCTCATAAAATTTTGATATGAAAAATTTATTGAACTATATAAATCAAAATTTAGATATAATTTATATACTTTTTAAGCTCATAAAAAAACACAATGTGAGATAAAGCTTACATTATCTTTACTTTATAATTTCAGGACAGCTTTACATTTATATATTTTCAGTTGTAATTGCTAAACTTTATTATTTGACACTAAAAAATAGCATTACAGCAGTGTTATTTTCTAAAATAATGTCCTGGACAACGGCATAAACATTTCCCTTACTAGTTGCTTGCTGTTTATGTCATTTCTTAGCAAATTAAGTTATGGAGAGGGTACAACAGACCTGAGGGTGGGGCCCATAGAAATTTTCATTTCAAAAATCATGCCCTTGATTTTGACCGAGAGGTGTCAGTACAACAGCCCCAAGGCTTCTGCAAAAGCACACAAGTCTCATCTAATCTGTTAGACTGGTATATCCCTGCCTCTACGGCTCTCTAGGATTAACTATAGACGGACACCTGTCCCTGTAAGGTGGGTCCATCTGCCAGATTTGTCAGTTTAATAGGTCAATACACTCTGCCCAGTAGGGCCAGTACGCACGTCGGACTCAAGACTCAAGTTCAGCTGGTTGCCTAATTAGCCATGCTAGCAGGCTATAAGACATCATGATTAAAGGCTAATAAGGTAACTAATAAGCTCAGGGGACCATAGCGACCGATCTGAAAAATTCATCTGACCCGTTCAGATTTGAATCCGATCTAATCCATTTTTTTAAGAAAATTAAACTGATCCGATTCGACCCGAGATCAAATGACTTTTAATTCAATCGAAATCTATCAATGATCTGAAAAAAATAGAATATATAAATTGACCCGACTTGATCCGACCCAACCCGATCCGACCTAATTTCTTTTAAAAAATTAAACCGACCCGTCCGATTGTCACCTATCACCAAACCATGCCTTCTCAGTTTCTATGCAAAAGTTTTGAGACAGGTATGAGATATCTATTCTCTTTTCAAAAAAAAAGTATGATATATTTTTCTTTTTTAATTATTGTGCTTTCATTGTACGAGACCCTGAATCTACTAGGCAACTGCGCTTCAATTTCCAAATGGTAGAATTTCTTAACTATTTACATCAGGCGTAAATCATTTTTTTTGTTAGCTATAATTTTCTGGGGCTTTGTTTGAAGTGACATATTTTTTTTATTACGATAACATAATTTCTAACAGGATATTTACCGAAGTCTGAAAATAACTAATTTTACAATCTTCATAATAATAGAATAATCTAATTTTTAAACTTAATTGTTATACTTCATATAAATTTTAGAATTGAGTTGTGGTGCTACGTGTAGTTTCATTTTCAAAGTTTAAATGCTTGATTTGACAGATCAAAGTGATTTACACATGAAAATTTAGTTATGGACCAAATTATATATATATTTTTTAATTTCTTACTATTATTTTTAGATAGTTAGAAAATCAATCATTTTGACTTTTGAGTGTCTCATAATAACTAAATCAAGTGATTTTTTTAATTATCTAAAAAAATATAAAAACTCTAAAAATATAAATTTTGATCTATAATTAGATTTTCATAAATGAAAAGTATTTGAGTACCGATCATTTAAATTTTAAAAATTATGAAACAATTAGTAGCACAAAGATCATCCGGTGTCACGTAACACTTCTAACTCTAAATTTTAAACAACTGATTTGTGTCGCCAATTCGATTTGCAGTATACCAAAGCTAATGGCAAAAAATAAATGAAAGTTACAGCAGAGTATAAATGTACAATGATGTTTAATAGCGATGGAAAACAAAATATTTCTTAAAAAAAAATCAAAGGCGGTTTTAAATAATCAATATTTTCTATCAGGAGCAAGCCATTGGTTGTTTTCCCACGATAACAATGCAATTCGAAAGTCTGAAAATCACAATTATTCTCCGGCTCATCTCTCACCTCTCGTGTTATGGCGTCTGCGTACAGTTGCTTATTAATGATGTAGAAAAGGATTGCAAAATGAAGGGTAAAATTGCCTAAAAGGCCTTTTACTTTGTTACTTTCAGCAAAAGAATCCTCATTGGTTGTTTGGATGTAAAATTGGACATTTTCTTTTCAATCGAAGACTTATACTAAGCCTGTCAATTAGCTCTACTGTTTGATCATTTTTAACATGTAAGCCTATTGATTAATATAACTGTTTCATTCTCTTCGCAAATATATTCCCGGGGTAGCACTTTTCTGAAAATCTGCTAGATAAAATAGCATTTTTATTTTCTGATTTATTACTGTTTTGATTGAGTTAATTAATACGGACATTAGGAAAACTTCCAAATGACATTTAGATGCCGAAAAAAATGAACAAATGATTTCCAACACACGTGTTTTATTATAAAAAATATAGTGGATTTTTTATATTTTTTATAAAATTAATTAACAGTCGATTTTTGCATCTCTTGTTTTGCAGAAAGGCTAATAGTTGGCTGAATTGAGTTCTCAAGGGCTTAAAAATATATACTTATAATATTAGAGGATATAAAGTAATTCACAAAAAAAAAAAAAACTGAAGAGACAGAGAGAAGTTAAGAAGGGATTGCAAGGAGAAGAAAAAAAAATTAAGGGTGAGGGGGTATGAAGGAATCAACGCCAATCATAGAGCGCCAAATGGGAAAGCAAAGAGATTACTAACTTCATTAAATGAGTTCTATCCTTTGATCAATGTGGGACTTCCATTATTGAACCTCTTGATAGAGATTCATAGAAATTCTTCGGAAAACTATTTCGACGTGTCGGTATGATTTAACAAAAGGGAACATTTTGAAACAAACATAATTTTTAATGGATATTAGCCAGTGCTACAGGAAATTCTTATGCAAATATCTTTTAAATAGAGCATTTATAAATTCTAATATTTATTATTTATTATTTTTTAATATCTTTTTTGAAAATTAAACAGACATCACTAGAAACATAACTTATTATCATCTATAATTTGTATTATATACGTGGTTTGCTTATGCAAATAAAATAGAGGTAATAAAGTTGGTTGGAGGCTTGCAGCTCTAAAACCGAGCTTGGAGTTAGAACTGTCAATGACATTCTTTTGACCGTTATCCGACTTGTATCGTGTCCGATAAGATAGATATGGATAAATTTTTATTTTCGTTAAGTCATCAGATATGGGTATGGATAAGAAAAAATTTCATTAACTTATCGGATATGAATATGAATAAGGGTTTTTTATTATCCGTTCCATTGGATAAATTATATAAATATATATAGTTAAATATATATAAATATAATTATTTTATATTTTTAATAAATATATATATATAGTAATTAGTATATATTTTTTATGACAATTGATATGAATAAATTATATAATTTTATTATATCTAAAATATCAATTATTCTTATATTTTTTTAGTATATTTATTTAATACTATTTATTTATCTAAATCATATATTTTTTTTTCAATAAATTATTTTTATTTTTATCCGTTATCTACTTTACTTGTTTGCTACCTGAAATTTTTAACGGATAAGAATAAAATATGAATAATTTTTTTAATGAATATAAATAAAATATGAATAATTTTTTTAATAAATATAAATATAAAATACCTCCACTCATACCCTATCTTATTATCCATCGAGATCTTTGTGCGCTAACTCCGCTTTACTCTTTGCATTTTATTTCTCTTTTCGAGATGTTTTGTTGTTATGTCCGTTTCGTTCTAGAAGATTATCTACAAAATTTTAAGTTTTCGAAAAAAACATTGTTGTTACAAAACAAAATTTATATTCAGCAAAATTCAGAAAAAATGTATCTATTTCAAAACGCTAATGTGTAATTAAAGTATTAAATAATATAATAACTACATAATTATTCAAATGGAGGAACATAAAAAAAAAAAAGATACCCCTTTCATAGTTGAGTTTCATTCTAGATAAATCAAATACATATTTAAAAAATTTAAGAGAGATGAACATGCATAACATACGGGGTGCTCCATCAAGACAATAAAATAAATGATGAAGCATGACTACATAACTTAAAGTATTAATTATCTATGTATTATAAATTAGTCTTCGAGAAGACATCCGTCTCTGATGAAAGTTTCTTCTTTTTTCTTTGGAAAAAACCCGAATCTAAATATATCATTTTGTTTGTTGAAAATATCAGGACAAATCACTTTTAAGTCATTTATTTAGACAAATTTGAGAATATTTAGGGATAAATTTTAAATCTAAAATTCATCACTCCGACGATTAAATCTTTATGATGAACATATTATCGCAATACTCGAACTTAAATTCAAAGCTGACCTCTGATACGTGTTTTATGGTTCATCAATTGAATTGAATTTTTCTACAGCACGAATTTAAAGGTTCTTAACGCATCATTAAAAAAACGTACTCAAATCATATGAAATTAGATTGTTAGACTATGCGTATAACAAGAATATTTCTAAAACATAATCCATAATAATTTACATGGCATTCACAGATTGTGGGCCACAAAAAATTATCGAGACCTATATAACTCTGGGCCATGGTGTTATGCCTAACAAATTATTTCATGTTATGGATCGATTCTTCATTTTTAAAATAAAAATGATCGATTTCAAACTGTTTAAAATATTTTTCATATAAATATCTAGTTATAGAATAAATTTTATATATTTTTATATTTTTTTAGATAATTAGAAAAATATTTCTTTTAGATGGCTCATAATAATTAAATCAAATGAATTTCAAACAATCTAAAAAATAGTTAAAATTCTAAATATAAAATTTATTCTTTAACTAGATATTTATATTAAAAATATTTTGAGCAGCTCAGATCGATAATTTTTATTTAAAAAAATAAACAAATCAATTCAAGACATGAACGATCTGTGTTATGTGTTATGTATAGTATAGCATCTAATTAACTTACACACGCATAACTTGAATAATATTATTCATAATGTCTCTAAGGTCTAGAGGGGGTTAATAGACAATAATTTGATTACTAAACCTTTATGGGCTGTTTTGTAAATTTTAGTTTCATGGCACAATTTCTATCCTAACATAATCTCAAATAGCAATTCACACAACAAAAGAAAATGAAAAAGTGAGAGAGAGAACAAACAATCAAGCCACAAGTGCATTAAAACATCAACAGGGACTGAGACAGGGCGACCTCATCTCGTCCTATCTTTTCATTTTGGCTGTGGACATGTTACAGAAAAAAATTATCTAGAAAGCAAATTTGCAAAGCACTGATCAACAGCTCACAGCAAAGCTGAAAGAGCCTATCTTGGGCGCTACAATATGCGGATGGCATGGTCATCATTGCATCAACGAAAGGAAATACGCTTCAAATGCTTAAACCATACTTACTGTCTTCTATGAAGCATCGGGTCTGCAAGTTAATTTTCAGAAGAGCAGTATGGTTCCTTTCAACATGAAGGAGGAGGAGGCCAGTTGCATTTGTGAGGATCTACCAAATCACCTATCCGGAGCTGCCCCTGACCATAACGAGACCAGACAAGGTTTGTTTCATACTAATGTTGGAGAAGCTGGAAAAGCGGTTGGCCGGATGGAAGGGTACACCTTAGTTGGGGAGGGAGATATGTTATGTGCTAGCAGATACAATTCTCTCGGCAATTCCCACCTACTATATGGCTTACTTTAAGCTCCCAATATGGCTTTAATTAAATTCCCACCTACAGAGCAGGTGAATGATGTCTAACGGGTCAAAAAAAACTATATTTTGTGCCATTTGAAACCTCATCTCAACAAAAAAAAACTCATCAAAACACACAAATATATTTTGAATGATGTCTAACGGGTCTATATTATAATTATTGCGTGCTCGAACCATTAGGGCCTTAATTATATACAAAGATTAATACACATACATTAAAAACTGTATTTTTTCTATTAATTCATTTAAGTTTTTTTATTATTTGTAGTATCATTTCAATACATAAAATTATCAAAATGTACAAAATTATTTTGAATAATGTCTTCCTACTCATTTAAATTATAATCATTATGTTATCGAATCATTATCACATGAATGACATTCAAAGATTAATATAAATGTATAAAGATAATATTTCAGTTTGTTCAAGTTTTATATCTTTTGTAGCATCATTCCAACTCAAAAATTTACAAAATATATAAAAACGTTTTTAATCATGTCTTCTATTGAAAATGATACAGCCATAAGATTGGCCGACGGCTAGGGTTTTGTGAAGGTGGAAAAAGGAAATGAAGAATGAAGAATGATGACCAATGGAGAGTGCTTCCTCCCTAACCCTAGGCAGCTGGACATAGTATATAGGAGAGGGATCGGCCAAGATGAAAAGGAATCACGTTATTAAGCCGCTACCTTCTTTGCACTATTTTTTTAAAAAAGGTCCATACGGCCCGTATGAATGTGTATATGATCAGAAGCCCCTTTTTTTCTGTGACAATCAACTTCTATTGATCCTAGCATATTTCATTTTGCGTGGAAGCTCAATTTGGGGCCCGATTTCTTAGCTCCCTTGATATTCCTGAAATTCACAACTGGACAAAGCATATTCAAATCAAAAAAAAATAAACATGCTATGCAATAAAATAAAATATGAAATTGGGAGTTTTGCATACTAAATTTAAGCATAATCGGGGTCAAGACATGTATATGAATGGTGGCATCATTTATATTATAATCATTGTGTTCTCGAGCCTTTATAATACATATTGCGTTGTAAGATTGACACATGAGACATAAAAATAATATTTCAGTTTATTCGAGTTTTATGTCATTTAAAGTCTCATTTTAATATAAAATATGACCAAAATAGACAAAGTTATTTCAACTGAAGTATTTTAAGGGTTTATATTATAATTGTTGTGTGCTCAAACCGTTAGGGCACGATTTGAGTATAAAGATGAACAGAAATACAATAAAAGCTGTATATTTTTCTCTTAGTTTATTTAAATTTTTTTATCATTTATAGTATCATTTTAACATTAAATCACCAAAGTGCACAAAATTATATCGAATGATGTCCCTTATTCGAGTTTTATATTTTTTGTAGTCTCATTTCAACTAATAAATTCACCAAAATAGACAATAATATTTTAAATTATGTCTTTTATGAGTTTATATTATAATCATTATGTGCTCGAGCCATTATGATATGAATTGCGTATAAAGATGAATATAAATGTATGAAAAATATTACTTTTTTCATTAGTTTATTTGAGTTCTATATCATTTATAGCCTCATTTGAACACAAAAAATCATCAAAATATTGGAATGATGTCCCTTATTGTGTTATCAAACTTTATGATACATATGACATTGAAAGATTAACACAAATACATAAAAATAATATTTCAGTTTATGCGAATTTTGTATCTTTTATTGTCTCATTTCAACTAACAAATTCACCAAAATATATATTTTTTAATTATGTCTTCTATGGGCTTATATTACAATCATTGTGTGGATGAGTCGATATGACATGAATTGAACACAACGTTGAATATAAATGTATTAAAAATGATACTTCTTCTGTTAGTTTAATCGAGCTTTTATCATTTATAGTTTCATTTAAACACAAAAAAATCTCAAAAATACATACAGTCATTTTGAATGATGTCCCCTATTAATTTATATTATAATTGTGGAGTTATTGAGCCTTTACAATATGAATAATATTGAAAGATTAATATAAATATATTAAAATAATATTTCAGTTTGTTCGAGTTTGTTATCATTTGAAACCTATTCTCAATACAAAATATCACCAAAAATACAAAAATGCTTTAAAACAAAAGTTCTTCTATTAGTCTTTTTGAGTTTTATTTTTATGTATTATCTCATTTTAATAAATAAAATAATTAAGATACTCAAAGTTATTTTGACTGTTGTCTTTTATTAGTGTCTATTATTATCACTATGAGTTTGAGATTTTATGACATGAGTCACACACAAATATGAACATAAATACATTAAAATAATAGTTCTTCTGTTAGTTTATTTGAGTTTTCTATCAATTTTTTGACTTATTTCATCAAATAAAATTATCAAAATACACATAGTTATTTAAAATATTATCTTATATTAGTTTCTATTATAATTGTTGCATGCTCGATCCTTTATAGCACAATACAAAATATCACAAATAAATTAAAATAATACTTCCTTTGTTAGTCACTTTGAATTTTGGTTCATTTGCTATGTCATTTTTTTAAAAAAAAATAGGGCTCCCAATAACCCTGACAATATTACTCTTTATATGCCTCTATGGGGATTTGAACATATCCACTTCATAGATAAGCGAGACTCAATACTATCTATATTAGATTTATGGTTCTATTTGTTAGCTCATTTCAATAAATAAAATCATCAAAATACATATTATTATTTTGAATGTTGTCGTCTATTGATTTTTATTATAATCATTATGAATTCAAGACTTTGTGACATGAATTACACATAAAAATAAACACAAATACATTAAAATAATACTTCGCATGTTAGTTTATTCGAGTTTTGTATCATTTATTGTCTCACTTCAATAAATAAAATCATAAAATACATAAACTTATTTTGAATGATGTATTACATTGGTTTTATTATAATCATTGTGTACTCAAACCTTCGTGACATAAATTATGTAGAAAAATAAACACACACGCATTAAAATAATACTTATTTTGCTAGTCAATTTGAAGTTTATTTCATTTGTTGTCTCATTTCAACAAATAAAATCACTAAAATGCACATATTTACTTTGAATATTATATTCTATTATAATTACTGTGAGTTTGCTTTATAATACGAGTTGCACATAAAAATAAATATAAATACATTAAAATAACTCTTTTATGTTAGTTTATTCGAGTTTTATATCATTTTTGCCTCATTTCATCAAATAAAATCATGAAAACACAAAGTTACTTTGAATAATATTTTCTATTGATTTATATTATAATTATTGAATGCTCAAATCTTGATGACATAAATTGCATGAAAATATTAAGCATTAAAACATTATTTTTTCTATAGTTTATATCAAATTTTATATCATTAGTAGGCTCAACTCAACACATAAAATTATCAAAATATACATAGTTATTTTGAAAGTCATCTTCTATTGGTTTCAATTATAATCACTGTGAGCTCTTTACTTTATAACATAAGTTACACATAAAAATAAATACAAATGCATTAAAATAATACTTCTTTTCTTAGTCTATTTTAATCATTTGTAGCCTCACTTCAACAAAAAATGATAACACACAATGTTATTTTGAATGTTATCATCTATTGGTTTTATATTCTTTACTGTCTCATTTCAACAAATAAAATCACTATAATACACTATTAAAATGATATGAATTGCGCGGATTTAAAAAACCAAAATAAATACTTACAAAATCAAAAAATAGAAAAACTATATCACACAAGATTTTTATATGAAGAGTTTAATGAGAAGCATAAACTGAAAAATTAAAAATTGTAAAGTATATTTTTAAGGTGTCTGCATTTCAGCCAAAATACAAAAGTTTCACAATAGTAACGATCCCTTGACAATGAGTTATCTTGACAATTTTGATAATCGATCTCCAAATAAATAGGAAAAATCTTTAAAATTTTAACCATTTGAAGATCCATTGAGATAAAAAAAATTAATTATTAAATATTTATAAAAAAACTATCATTCAAATCTCGACTTGTAATCTCCTACATATATCATATGTATGTATATTGAGATAAAAATTTAAATTATTAAATTTTAAATATCTATAAAAAACTATTCATTCAGATCTCGATTTCCGATCTCCTGTACGAGGAGATTGATTATCTTTATTATTAGATTGAAATTGGAGGTGTGTGGGTTCTCAGTTCTCGCTGTGTTATTCAATTGATGGGTACATGTGTAGTTTATTTATCGTCTCTCTCGCGAATATCAATGGAAATTTCACATTGTGAATAAAAAAGTGCAGACAGTGATTCCGCCCAAAGTTAACAATTTCTAGTATTTACAGCTACTTCCTTGGATATTTCTTCGTCCCTTCTCTGAACCGCGTTGCTAAAAACCTGTTGCCATTTGAAAATTCTTTTAACCGGAAAAATTACGATGAGCAGGTTTTGACTTTTCGATATCTTGTCATGTCGAATCCAGTTAATACCAGGTCAGCTGACCCTTGGTTTTGAAAAATAATATTTTTAGATTAAAATTTTATTAATTTAATTCTTTTTAGATTTAATTATCAACTCCCTGAATTATTTAATTATTTTTATTGAGAAAAAAATATTTAATATCATAAATAACAAAAAAAATTAT
>CAXKVV010001832.1:0-32004 GCA_964058805.1 Schoenoplectus triqueter
ACAAGATTATTGTGTTGAAGATTTGCTAGAAGCTTTACTTCAGTTTTAAACTGCTCTAATCCCTGATGAGAGTTTGCTGAAAGCTTTTTTACAGCTATCTCCTGACCATTCATTAGATTTCCCTGTACAAAAGTTAATTAATAATATATATCAATCTCAGAATTAAAGATTGCTGGTATGAAAAATTAGGAAATGTTAACCTTCTTCGCAAAGTCTTTAAAAAAAATTATTTGATCTGATGATTAGTATTTGAATAAAATAAAACAAAATGATATTTATAAAACCGGACAAAATGATATTAAAATTAAGATGTACAACGACATGTTGAAATTTAAGTATGGATATGAAGAAGCAATAATTTTTTTCTTCAGTTTGATTATAAAATTAGATTTTAATACTATCTCAATTATGAATTTTGGATGATGGGACGGGCCCGGAGTTGATAAATTAAGTACATAACTTGTATATACTTTTTAAGATGTTTTTGAAAACATAAATAATTAACTCATCTAAAAAGGTCAAATGCATTCACTAATATTCTCTTATCATTTCATTAATTTATTAAGTTTAAAACTCAACATACTCAGCAATAATGAAATAACTAAGGTTCTAAATAGCGATTATCACATCATCATGGTACATCCTAAAAAAACTATCGCGCTTTTACGTGCTATATAGCGAATGCTATTCGACATAGCATAAATAAATAATATCAATAATTTGCCTAAAGATTCGTAGAGCAATAAATAAATAAATAAAATGTAAAATCCATTAAAGAATAATACTGACATTGAACAAGAATAATTTTTAAATTACTATTGAAAATATTTTTGATATAGTAAATTACTAAATTAAGTAATACATATTATTTTTTGTCAAGTGTGTTTCGTTATTAACTAAAGCCATGATGATATTTGATTAAAATGCTAAATTTTAATTAGATTAAGTCTTCAAACAAGCTTTTTTGGTTTATTTAGTTTAAATTAGATCTAATTACTCAAGTTCGAAGCACCACCTAGTTTTAGTTATTATTTCAGGTAAAGATGAGATTCTAAGAAGAATGCAAGAGAAAGATGCAAGTCGGGGTAAAATCAGAACGTTGATAATAAAAAAGAAGAAATTTTTATCCAAAATTTATATCGAGTGATTAAGATTATAAATCAATGTTGTAGATCTTGTTCTTATCTTTCTAATGCACTTTGAATCACTTCAATTATAGTTCAGATGAATAAATTATAACCATTTAAAATTTATTATGAATAAATTGCATGATAGCGTGCAATATTACCGCTACACACTACATGTAATAGTGATCCACTATCACCGATTTAGCGTAAATAATACAATGTTGGTGTATAATATAGCGTTTGAGTTCGAAAAATGTTATAGCACCGCTATAGTGCGCTGTTTAAATGCTTGGAAATAACTGAAAAGGATTTTAAAGCATGACCTTATAAACAGGTCCAAATCCACCACCTCCGAGTTTGTTTTCTTCAGAAAAGTTATCAGTTGCAGATTTTATTGTACTTAAATCCAAGAAGAGGGGACCATCAGTTGTCCTAATATTGTCATTCTTAGGGTCAGGTACTTCTGCAGGTACATCTGCAGAAAAAAATGACAATTTTATTTATTGCATTTAAAATTATTAAACAATTTTGAGGCATGACCTCCATGTACCAACAAAAAAAAAATAGACAGTAGAAATTAGGAAAGAGAGGAGGGAGTTCTCAGGATGGAGCTCAGCTTACCGGGCACAGATATAGATGGTTGATTGCTCCTTTTCCTAGCACATGTGAAATAAGCAAGAACTGCAAGTGAAATTACAAGAGCGCCACCAAGCACAGGACCAACAACAAGAAGTGCTGTCCTGGCTATATTGGTGCTTCCGGCAGTCAGTGGGGCATCAAATTCACAAAAATAACAAGCTAATTTCTTATTTTCTTCAAAAGAATTTTATTTGTGTTAATCAATCAAACTCTCCTATAGAAAACACTCTAAATCAGTGTCAAGGAAATTTCTATTTCTAGAAACCTACATATTTGGCAATTAGTAAGTTCTTTTGTTACAATTGTTCTGTTGTGTATTTCATGAAAAAAATATCTTTTTCTTGCCACATAGAGTAAATAATTTTCCATCATTACTCTAAAGTATTTATATTTAATAATATTTTTTATATAGAAATAGATCATTTAAAAATTCTGAAAAAATAGTTAAAAATATAAAAGTAGAAAATTTTATATCCTATAAGAATTTGATATAAAAAAACTTAGCACCATAAATCAAAATTTCAAAGATAATAAAATATTCTTTCAGGCCTTTGAGTATATCAGTCTGTAAAATATAGGGATGTTAAAATTTGATCTGACCCAAAATGACCCGAAAATAAATGGGTCGGGTATGAGTCAAATTTTTTTGACCCGTCACGGGTTGGGTCAGGTATGGGTCGACCCGACCCATTTAGTTGTATTTTTTTAAAGTAATTTATGATTTAATTTTAATTAAAACTTAAATATACACTAATTACATATTAATTAAGATTAATTATAAATTAATTAATATTTAATTGCTTAAAATTATATAAAATATAATTAATAAATACTTAATTATTTTACGTGGGTCGGGTCGGGTCAACCCGTGACCCGATCGGGTTGGATATGGGTCAAGATTTTTTGACCCGTATTTAAACGGATAGGGTCGGGTCGGGTCAAAAATAATAATAAAATAATAACGACCCGACCCGACCCGACCCATTGACACCCCTAGTAAAACATATAGTAGCACCAAAATGATTATATTAAGGAAATGAAATTCATATTGACTATTTAGACTTTCAAAAATATGGATCAATGAACTATTTAATTATGACAAGCATAATTGCATATCAAAAGCTGGTGGGATTTAAATGTTTTCTACTTTTAGAAATACAAAATAAATTATTAGAAAATCTTAATAACAGAATTTTCTGTCTCCCACAAGATCTTGTATCAAGAATTCACTGAATGACATAAAACAATACTTCGAGATGATACTGAGGCTGTTATACTATCAATAGTGCAAATTGATCCGTGTTGCATATCTATATCTCAAGTTATAAAATCTTAATCATTAAATGTTTTCATGTTTTTGGTTTTTGAACTTTTTACTATTTTTTAGATAGATATATACGTAGAACTATCTGTTCTTTGATATTATCTAAGAAATAGTAAGTAAATTTTAAAAATTATAAGTCTACAAGTAAATTGTATATTGAGATTAAATTAAATATTTGAATTGAATACGCAGACATAATAAAGGCGATAAAGAGTTGTAGTACCAACCAATCCGTGCTGGGAAGTTCAGTGCTCCTAAAAGGACTGTAGTTTTGCTCAAGAGTAAATTTAATGTGTCAAGCTCGCACTCTATGTCCTTAACCCAAAAATATATATAATCACTTCTAAATTTTGATTTATGTAGTTTAATAATTTTTGTTATATAAATTTATAGTACAATACAATTTTTTTTGACTTATTTAAGTATTTATTTATGATTTTTAAAATGATCCCTTTTCATTTATAAATATTAATTATTTAATTAATATTTTAGATTTGTACTAAAAATCTGTAACAAATGCTTAAAAACATTGAAAAATTATGAATTTTCATATCTCATTATATTTTGATATGCATAATTTGTTGAGTAATATAACTCAAGATTTGTATATATTTCTGAGTTAAGCTCATACATGACTCCCATGAGTTTAAGTTCATAATAGTTTTATTCATCTATAGTCATCTTTAAAATCCAAAATAAATACTTATTAAAATAAATAAAATGATTTTTTTTATCTCATAAGCATTGACATAAAAAAATATTGAATATTATAAATCAAAATTTGAATCTGATTTAATATATTAATTAGTTAAACCCAACAAATATAGAAAAACCATCAGTCTTAAGTTCAAGGAGACCCCGCTTAAATAAAAGAGAAAATTTGATATGTGCCACTCTAAAGTTGAGAAATTATAATATTTTCATTCCAAAATTATGATTTAGATATTTATCATTCTAAACTCACTTAAATTAAATATTTATTACTCTCCCAACTAAAATTACATAGTTATCTCCTCAATTAATATCTAATATCATAAATATTAAATTCAAACCCATATAATAGCACTGCAAGCACCAATCAACACACGGTACATAGTTGTACATACGACACAAGTACAGTGAGCAAGAAGGTTCGAGACCTATTTGCGCTTGATCCTTATATCGTCTTGCTGTACCGGCTTTGTTAGACCTTGTATGCATTTTTATTGTTGGTACCGGCCCCTAAAATACCGACCTTGAACCATACTGCTCATTCTACCATGGATTGAAAAATCAACTGATCCCGAGTTGGATCGGTCGTGTCATCTTGAAATCGGTCAGAGACTGCTCGTTTGTTTGAGTTCTGACCCAAGAGTTGTCGCAAGAAATCACTGAGGAAACTGCTCGTTTGTTTAAATTTTAGTGGTCGATAATGCCACAGATTATTATCACCTACTCAATTCTCATAAAAATCGACTCGAGGCCTTCTAATTTGAGCAATTGAAGATTTGGGGCGTTTTTTGGTAGAGACGTGTGAAGGGAGTCAAGGACCCTCTCTAAGAAACACTTCGCATTTGCATCAGAAAATGGTTAATTGTATCTGCACTTTTTTATTAGCATCGGCAAAAAAAATTTCTGACCTTAAAATTTTGATTTGAACATATTACATTAGGAAAGCTAATGCAAGTATAAATTTTATCTATTTTGCAGATGTAAGTAAGTGTAGTTATTTTTTTTTTTTAATGAATGGGTGAAGACGCACTAGAATGCTGATGCACATTAATACTCGCAGATGCA
Source organism: Schoenoplectus triqueter (assembly GCA_964058805.1). Lineage (NCBI taxonomy): Eukaryota > Viridiplantae > Streptophyta > Magnoliopsida > Poales > Cyperaceae > Schoenoplectus > Schoenoplectus triqueter. The sequence continues at coordinate 4,867 of CAXKVV010001832.1, forward strand.
AATGCTAATGCACATCAGCTTAGCGGATGCAAATAAATATACTAATTTTATTTTTGAATAACCAGAGTAAATATTTAAAGTATATAATAATACTCGATATCAAAGTATATAATTCATATTTTTCTCCGCGACTCGCAAACAGACCCAAACCTAACCCTAAATCATCCTCCCCGCCGCTCTCTCTCAATTCTTCTCCTCACTCCTCACTCCTCAACCTCCGGCGATGTGGCACGACGCTCAACCTCTAGATCCACACAACGCTTAACTCGTACGACGCACGGTGCACGGTGCTCAGTTCCCTCGACTCCGCGTCACTTAACTCGCATGGCGGTGCTCTGTCTTCTCTCCAGTGTGCACGACACAGTAATCTGGTTAGATCCAGTAGGCATGAGTCGTTATTGGTTAGATTCACTACTGCTTGTATCTGATTTTTTTTTTCTGATTTTACTGATTTTACTTGATTAGATTCACTTCTGCTCTCTCTCAACTCTTCTCCTCACCCGTCACTCCCAGCTGCTCCTCCACATCGACCACCTAGTCACGCGCACCATGGCGGTTTGGCTAAAGAGCGGACAAAAGATCCTCCTCCTCGATCAGGCCAAGTAGCTCACCTTCAACCTCACTGACAAACCTACAAAGATTGAACACTTCATTGCCTTCACAGATGAAGGAGAAGTGTTGACTTGGGGAGCAGGTGGAGCTAGGATGCTGGGTCATGGCCATAAATCTTTCTTTTTTGGCCTCTTTTCTAGCTCAAGGTTTGACTAGATTTATTCTCTGTTTGTTTGATCACTGTCTAGAACTATTGTATCTTTATGTGTTGTACCAGTTGTCAGCTGGCACAGATCTAACACTGGTACTACTACATTTTCTCATGTGGCAAGCTACAATCTGAAGAGAATCAACACAAACTTTTAGTTCAATTTGTGTTTGTTGTGTTGCAGGATAAGTGTGTTGTGCTGTGAAGTATACAAGTCCTTATCACTTCTCTTGGAGTGAATAAGTCAGGAAGTAGTTCTCGTGTCACAAAACACAATCCAAAATTAGGTCCTCGTGGAGTATTTGAAGGCCATGATGCAACCGTGGAAGATGTCCAGTTCTGTCCCTCTAGGTGCTTAAACCATCTTTAAGTTTAAGGTCTTTAGTGAAGTCCAGTATTAATTATTTTGTTTTCCTTTTTACGGTGGTTTAATTAGTGCACTGGTTTAATTTTATTTTCCTTCTCTGAACTAATTGCACACTTCCCATGAATTTGAATTGCGATTTTTTTCTTGACTTCTTTTTTTTAGGTCCGCTGATAAAACTTTGTGTATGTTTGATCGCCGTAAGCTGATTTCTCATGGGGTTGCTTCACTAGTTCACAAGTTTAAAGGCCACGAACATGCTATTTTGACCGCCCAGGTAGAGTAATATTGTTAATCAGCTAATGCTTATCTTGCTTTTTTTTTTTTGTTGATAAGTAGCAGTCTCAAAGGACCAATGATTCCTAGTGCTCATTGTGTTGCATTGTATTTGTGTCGAAATTTACCTGCAATGTTGGCTTTGAAGATGACACTCCACCTTTCTCACATTACAAACTGACGGCAAATAGGTTAAGCTAAAAATGAATGTAAACCGTGTATTTGCAATCTGAAGACACTAGGTATGCTTATTAATTTATTTATTATATTATTTTCTTTTTGAAAGAAGAAGTGTGTGACATGTTGATATACAGTAATTGGACAATGGTTAGCACGTGATATTTTGCTAGTTGGATTTGTCAGTGTGTGAAAATTCTTAATTGTAAACTATTTTCTGATCTGGATTATATTTGTCTGAATATGCATGTTGAATGTTGGTGTGAATGTTTTGAGAAATTTTGTTATTAATATCAGATCTATTAGGTTTAAATCGTGGTATGAATATTGAGATTTTGAAAAATTTTGGTATAAATGATGGATTTAGCGTTTGTTATAGAAATGGAAGAGTGATAATTATCATCACTAAGACAGTTGTAATTAGATGCAAATAAAAAGAATAATGAAAGACATCATCTGTTATTAGATGCAAATAAAAGAAAATATCATTATATTAACATATGCTAATATCAATAATTACATCAGTATTATGCCTGTAAAAAAATAATACAGGGAACAAATGAAAATGACAGTGAATCTTGCATCTATCTTTCCTGATGTAATAAAATGCTGATGCAAATAAAAAATCGGATGCAATTGATTATAACCATCAAGCGTATTTACATCTGCGCTTTGCATCAGCTTTCGAATGCTAAAGATTTTTAGCATAAGCCTACTAATGTAAATAGTGTTTATTGCATCTGATCTGTCAGATGTTAGTGCGACGCTCTCCTGTAGTGAAAGCACTGTGCTTATTTTAATTTTTTTAAGTGGACTTGATGCATGGATCATTAAACCTTTAAAACTTCAATATATCACATGTTATGATACTTCACGATCATTATTAATTATATTTGTCTTAATTATAGATTTAAGCATATAATTAGTTATATTTAGAAAAAAAATTGAGTTTTCGATCCGATTTGACTGATTCTTGCGAGTTGTTTGTCAATTTCAAGGCCCGATCTAGTCTTCGTAATTCACGGCTTATTCTATCCGACCCATTCTGTCGGGCTAAAAATTGTTTTACTTGCGTTCTCATAGGCCACTTGATCCCAACCCGGCCCTTATCGGTCTAGCAATTTGTATTCAATAAAAGATTAGAAATTTGATGAAGTATTTTATATATCAGTTTGTATCGTAACTAAATTTTTTATATAATATAAGAGATATTCTAATTTTTTTTGAGATTATATATAAATTAATAACTCGATCCATAGTACATTATATTATCTATTGATTGATGATGTTAATAATTCGAGCCGCACAGGTGGGTCTAATCCCAAATTCATACTCACCCTGACCCAGTGGATGGAGCGTCCCGGCTCTATCTATTCCCTCTTCAGGCCGGGTGGGTTGGTCATCAGATCGGATGGATCCAAACGAGTATAATAGACCATGGCTATATTGTTATCTCTAATCGTTTCTGATTCCACAAACAAAATGTTGATTTCGGTTTCGAATTCGATTTTTAGAACCATGCATTCTACTATGTTGTCTTGTCTTAATTGTAAGTGACAGTTTGTATAGGTGTTGATTGGTGCTTATTGTTCTTGATTTTTTGTTGTTGTAAGGACTGATTCATAGAAGTCAGAAAAGTGAGATGTGTTTGGATTTAATATTTATGGTATTTGATATTAATTAGGGGTAAATGTACAATTTTAGTTAGTAGAGTGATAAATATCTAATTTAATTTAGTTTAGAGTGATGAATATCTAAATTCTAATTTAAGGATGATAAATTTTAAATTTCTCAACTTTAAGTGGCGCATATCTAGTTTTCCAAATAAAATTTATACATAATCTAGTTTATTCAGCCTAGCTTTTTGGTAGCTGTTGAGTTAAAAAATTATACATGTAACATAAGTTGTTGTGAAATTGACTTACCATAATTTGTGTGCGAAGAAGGTGGTGGTGCTACCGGCGGTGTTGGTGGTAGTACCGCTGTCGGTGTTGGTGGTGGTGCTGCAGGAAATGGTGGTGGAGGTGGTGCTGCCACATTTGGAACAGCTGAAACATTGTAGAACGGGAAGATTTCGTACCGTACGCGGCAGCTAGACCCATAATAACTACCTCCCTGACTGGGAGCACATAGGATGAGGATTCTTGCCACAGCATATTGAAGACAGGAGTAACAGTCTTGTTTAGACAGATCCCTTGTGCATTCTGCATGGCCATATAGATCAGGAGGGTCTGTATAGTTCACATGACCAAATGCAAACATTTGACTTGAGTTTGCAGCATTCGAAGAGAGTGTGTTAAAAAAATTTCCTAGGACCATGTTGAATTGCTGCTGGTCCGTGACATTATATCGGTCGCACAAATAGATGCCACGGGCTTGCATTTTGGAGAAGAAGTTTGTCTGGTCGTACCTCAGAAAACATTGTTGATACCTGTAGATTATAATTGATTCTGATTTAGCAGCTTTCAAAAATACAGATTAAATTCGTCAATTAATTGCTTGGACATAATAACGAATAATCCAGCAGCAATTAGTACTTAATATTTTGTTGCTTACCAAATCATTTCAGCTTTACCATATGGACACAGAGTGAGTGCATTATTGATCGATGCATTGACGCAATCCTGACAAATATTAGGTGACACGTCACCACGACACAAGGCGAGGCCAAACACCTGGTTAGGACTTTCGCCAACATTATAAGTGGAGAAGCCAGATGGACTGATGGATGACGAGAGCGATGAGAGGAGTTGGTTGAGATTGGTTTCATACATGCTGTTTGCAGTGTAGTTGTCGATCGTATTGCACGAATGCGAATAATACTCTAGATCTGACTTGACAACCATGACCTTGGTGATTAGTACTATAACCACAACATAAGCAAGGGCCATGTTTTCAGAAGGTAATTCTTAGGATGTGTTACTATTATAACACACAAACTAGCCGAAGGGCCTGTATGAGAGAGAGAACTTCAGAAAAAAAAAAAGACGAAAGGAGAGATTATCTAGAGACGAAATTAAGTCAGGCTGAAGTTGGATGCATGGAGAATACATATATATAATAGGAATTGTGTGAAAGATAGCTAATTATCGTTTTCATAATGTTCTTTTTTAATTGTTATATTGTTTGACAATATCTATTACGTAGTACTTATGGCGAACATCAATAACTAATTAAGGCATATATATTTATTGCTGTCATTTTCATGACCAAAATGGCCAAAATGGCTTCCAGGATGTACTGCTTGATTCGGACTTGGAATTGATGAACCTGCCTTTGTTTTTAGTTATTAAAAAAAAAATTCTTTTTCCTTTTGATTACAATTGATATATACAGCTTATTATATTATTATTGTACTAGTTCTAATGTTTGAATGGGTTCTATCTCAGATGATCCATTTTTTCTCAAAAAAAGGAAAAAAAAGAACTAAGAGAAAGCAATTGAGCTGGTATAATTTTATTGGAGTTTGCACTTTACCTCCTGAAGAAGAAAAGTCTATTTTTTTTTTCTTTTTCTTCTATTTATCACAATTTAGCTCAAATATTCTCAAAAGAATAAAACAATGAAACATCTGTTCGATTTGACAGGTCAACACCTAAGTACGATAAACTTTTTCCAGTATCACTTGCAGTGACGGATTGCGATTGAAATATTTATAAGAGTGCCACAATTAAAAACTTAAAGAAGTAAAGATTGTCTTAGTTTCTATTTCTTCCGAAATTAGCTGACCTCAGTTTGATTGGATCGAACAATCGACGTGATCTAACACAGTTGACAATTCAGAGTGGGTCAGCGTACATGGTTTTCTATTTAACTAATTAGCGTACATTGTTTCGAATCGGTTTTGCCTTTTGCGTAGCGAAGACAATTAGCAGGACTAAGTGCATTTACATCCTTGTTACATTGATTATTAAATTCTAATTGACAATTATTATTTTAATTTTAGAGATGTAAAGAGCATGTAAAATTAAATAATTGTCAAAATTAATAATTTATTTGATAAATTATATCAGCAATAAAAAGGAGAGAAAACAAAAACACTAAAAAATGAAAATATTTATAAGAGTGCTATTATGACAGTTTCATCTGAAATTTAGAGATACCACTTTAATAAAAAGAGATTGTCAACTAAAAATGTAATATTACATTATCATTTGATAATAAAGAGAAATATAGTTGCTCTAAAGGATCACTTTTGAAGTAGCTAACACCTACTACTAAATTTTTTTTTCTGAAATAATAGGATGTAAGAGCAATCCGATCAATAAATTAATGGATTTAAATTTTATATAGTTGGTGCAGATTATACTTTGACAAACCCGATCAATATCAGTTGATGACAATTTATAGAAAATAGACAATAAATAAATCCTACCCGACCCTATTATGTAATATGAAATAAATAAAACATGTGCTCTCTCTCCGATTTCTTTCTCAATTTCAGTCTTTTGCTCCTCCCAGTAGCAAATAGCCTGATTTGGGAACTTAAGAAATAAGTATTTCATCATTAGTATGCTTCATTTATTCTTAATCTTTTTTTTTGTAATTTTGAAAACTAAATAGAGTACGGAATTCGATTGGAGATATTAATAGACAGGGATTCTTGAATAAATTTTTTCTTTATCTTTAATGAAGATATTATTATTCTAGAAATGAAGTTTTCTTATCTCGCTGTTATATATAAGGAATAATTTACTGTTTAGAATATGTAAACAACTTTAATGTTATTGTGCACTGTGGAATTTAGCATTTAATAACACTGTTGCTATATTAATATTATGTAGTTTGTTATCTTAACTTCTTTCTTTATTAATTTCGCCATCATTTATTTTAAAATATAGAAGACTGTCAATTAAAAAAAAAAGAGACTCGTGAAACCCGTAAAATCCGACCGTCTAAGAAAAACTTAAATCAATGGTTTTTATTTTTATTAATCGGTTACGGATTGAAAATATTGTAACCCAAAGAGTGTCGATCGGATTAAAAATCTATAAAAAACCTGACTAATGCGATCCGTTTACACCCAATACAAAAATTCTCTCTTGGAAGACTGAGCGTTTAGAGTGGCTCTGGAAGCATTTATGCTCACGAGACAAAAAAAAAATTAAAGAAGAAATGAAATGAGCCCATTAAAGCCCAAATTGCCCCAACTAATAAATTAAGTTGCTCTTATCCTCTAATATTTCTTCGAGTCGCTGACGCGTGACGCTCTAAACCCTCAACCCTAAACCCTAAACCCCATATATAATTCTTCAGTTACACGGATTCTCTGAAAAATCCGACTGTTAGATTTAGATGCCGCATCCTTCTTCAAGTAATAAACTATGAATGTGCTTGCCTGCTTGACGAAAGAAAGAGAGTTCGAACCCAGTGTTAACAGTGGCTCTGTTATCTCAATCGGAATTGTTGAATCCAAAATAAATGGTTCTGACAGGTTCGAAGAGCGGCTGAAGAGATAAAAATTAATTCCGACCGTTCGGTATCAATCTCATGGTTCTGATCAGGATAACAGGGTCAGAATCACAGCAGATTCTGGTCCAAAGAAAGAGAATATCCAATTGAAATGAATCTATGATGGATTCATACGATATCATTTGCAATGGGAGCCACACATAGTCTTCACACCGTCCTGGTCTCTGGAATAGGTGCATTGCCTTCTCTATCCCACAAGCTCTACTGAAGTATCATTGATCCGATCTAACTATTATCAGTAGAGAAGAAATGAGCCATGTCTATTGTCTAATGAATTCAATTTCACCCTTCAAGTAGAGGCGCTTAAATTTTTTTTTCTAATTTTGCTAGTTGCTTGACGGTTGCATTGCTTTAATTTGATTTCTCTTTTTCTTTTTCACATATTGGCAAATGAGATTAGGATCAGGATCCAGGGAAAGAAAATGATGGATCCTAGTTGGTGACCCAGAAAAAGAGATTTTACATTTTTTTTACTGTTTTTCCAAATAACCTTCTAAATCTATATATTCTGCTTCAGGCGCTTCATTTTTTTTTATTCAATACGGACGAAAGATCACCATACTTGGAATGCATAGCAGTAGATGGGCGGAACTAGGGGTGGACAAGTAGGGGCCCGGCTCCTGTCAACTTTCAAAAAAATTAGTTAAGTTGAATAGTTATTAAATAATTTTATTAATAAAATATAAAGTTTTTAATACTTCAGCCACTTCAATCCCTCAGTAACTCTATTAATCCTCTTTCGTCCCATCTATTGGGAAATCCTGTTTCCATCAGTAGTACTAATAAAAATATCAACTTGTCGGCATAATTTAATTAAATTTTATATAAGCGTCTGTTATATGCAAATTAGTCCTTGGAAAAAAACATCCAGAATTACAATCATGCTGGAAACTCATAGTGTAAGTGGTAAGGAAATTCTTAGTGGTAAGGTGGTTGGGGGGAGAAATCTGATGGGTTGAGATTGAAGTTGGTTTTAATTACTCAAATATGACTGTTTTTTATGTCGAATTTTTTTTTATGTACGAGAAAATTGCTTCTTTAGCCTATAAAAACTATGATCATATATTTTGCAAGCTTTTACTGCTACACTAAAATATTGAGTCATATTTCAGCGGTGTCGGTTGTATTCACATGTGAAATGCAAGTTGCAATAGATGATCTTCTTTAACTTTTTGTTGAAATAGTGGACGTATGTACCTCTAAATACTCACACCCTTAACTTGCAGATATCAAAATTGATGCCACTACGTGCATTGTAGCACTGCAAATTCTTAGGAAATTCACAGTATAAAGAGGAATAAATCTCCGAAACATCTATCACATACCAATAACGGCTGTAAAAGTTTGAGACAGGAAATAAATGATACTAGAGGTGGAACCAAGGACAGCAGGCGTTCAGGCATCTTCTTGTCCCATTGAAAACTAAATGTTTTTTTCGACCCGGAAATCCTCTTTTTTCTTGGTCCGAGCAACCCCTACCGATTGTTTTTTATTCAACCCAGTAAAACTTAACAAATCATATTCACTGGGGTCTGGATATACAATTGCAAGCTTTCTCAAAAGTATGTTACAAAAATTAAGAAAAAATGAATACAATGTTGTACCAGATATTGAACAAAAACAAAGTTGAATGATTGGCAATGCAGTAACTAATTAAAACTTCATACAAATAGAAAATTGAGACATTACATTGATTTATTTTCCCATATAAAAGATTAAACACTTCGATGAAACTTGGCGACTGGCGTATATATTTTAAGAAAAAAATTCCATATCAACAAATTAGCTAGCTTTGAGCTTGAGATAATATATTAATATTTAATAGGGCATGGTTCTTCATCCAAATTCTGCATTTCAGGATTTCCTTCTGATTTCTGCATTTTCAGACATAGGGGTTCCAAGGTTCTCCTCACTAAGAGGAACTTGGCTACCAGTAGTTGAGCTCAAATCCGGAGAAAAACCATCGGAGCAGTTGGGACTGGAAGATTCATTGATTGACTTCTTAGCATAAGAATTATATTTGCCATCTCTGGTCTTTCTGATGGGTCTTCTTGAACACAGAGCAGTGCGATATGCATACACCTTATTAGCCCTTGAGATGGGCAATGACCAGTTACACTTCTGTCAATGGCTTCCAGTGGCACAACTTTGCTCCAATGGCGCCAAACCTGATGGAAAAAATCTCAGAAATGCATGTTAGAAAATAACAATCGCAGATATAGAGAGATCAAGGGTAATAATTAAATCTTACATAGGATAAAAGGTTTCCGTCCATATGATCTGGCATGCAATAAACAGTTCGACCAGTCAAAATCTCAAGAACTATTATTCCATGGCTAAAAACATCTGATTTTGTCGAGAATAACCCATGCATAGCGTATTCCGGAGCCATGTAACCACTAATTAATTGTGCAAACAAAAGATCAATTGCTGCAGCATATATTAATCAGTTGCTTGATTCATGACATGGCATAAGCAATGATGCAACAAAAAGGAAAACTTACTAGGTTCCTGCAATTCGGCTAGTGTTTGCATGGGTTGCTTCAAGTTTAAAAAGTTTTGCAAGTCCAAAGTCAGAGATTTTAGGATTCATGTCTGCATCCAATAAGATGTTGCTAACTTTAAGGTCACGATGAACAATCTTTAGTCTTGAATCTTCATGAAGATAAACCAGGCCTCGTGCAACTCCTCCAATGATCTTGAGTCGTGTTTGCCAGTCTAGTCTGAGTCGCCTTACAGGATCTACAGTTTAAGAATAAACTCTTTAACAATTTCACTTATTGGGTAGTTTAAATGGATATAGTATATGAACTGCAGGTCTAGCATAAATGATAATGAGTGTTGCCTCTCTACAGGTGATGTAGGTTTAAGTTCCCCAAAAGGTATATGAAAAGTAATTTATATCGGGTTGACAGAAGTCCTATTTAAGATAAAAGATGGATATATTATATATTTATTTTATATAATACCACCAACGCAAGCTAGCAAGTGATATAGACCATACCAAATAGAAAGTTATCAAGGCTGGTGTTGCTGAAGTACTCATAAACAAGAAGCTTCTCAATTCCATCTAAGCAACAACCAAACAGCCTAACAAGGTTCTTCTGTTGAAGATTTGCTAGCAACTTCACCTCATTTTTAAGTTGCTCTAATCCCTGATGCGAGTTTCCTGAAAGCCTTTTTACAGCTATCTCCTGACCGTTCATTAGTCTGCCCTGTATAGAAATTGGTGATAATCATATCATCTTTCCCGAGTTCATTAGTTTTCCCTGTTGCGGAGACAGTAAATCGCCTATTCAATGAATGTACCATGGCTCTGAGGATTTACAGGCAGGTTGCATTTAGATTCTGCTGAGTTCATCAATTTTACAACATATATTGCAAATCTGGAATTAAATAAAAAATATAATCCTGGATTCAGATATTGTTGATGCAAATGATAGGAACATCATTGCAATTGGGGTGTTCATAATTTGAAGAGACAGATGCAATAGAGTATTCGACGTGGCTAATACTGAAAGTAGCCAGCCAGAACAGATACATGAGGAATGGAAACTGCTGCACTGATGATGTCAACATTTTGATTAAATATCTATTCTTCTTTAGTAGGTTTACAGATTTGCATTAAATATCTGAAGGCAATTTGTTTAACATATTTTCCTTTTCTTAAAGACTATTTTCTAACTGTTTTGTAACTTGTATTAAATTTCAATAAAAAGAAAATAGGGGCAATTATTAATTTGATCCAGCGATTATCTTTGAAAAATCATATCATCTCTCAGAAAAATAGATATGACCAATATTGAATTGATCCAGTGATTATTATTTGATGAAAATCTAACAAAATTGATATTCTTTTAATTATGTATGTCACAGAATCTGATGAAATTAAATTGGACAAAAAAAGGATTTTTTTTTCTCTTCAATTAAATTATAAAAAATAGATTTTATTAATATTTCCATTACAAAAGTTATGATTATAAGTTTTTAACATTAATTAATAAAAGTATGTAACTGATTGAGTTTTTAACTTTAAAAGTATGCAACTTCACCTCATTTTTAACATTAATTAATATAAGTTTTTAACTTTAAAAGTATGCAACTTCACCTCATTTTTACAGTTTCAGCAGCCTTATCAGTCTTCAAGAAATCACGGCATGCCATGATCACGTGCCATTTGCCAGTCTCAGCAAGAGCCTTAGCAGCAGCAAGCCCTAGGCCAGAGGAAGCTCCAGTTACTATTACCACACCTTTTCTAAGGACCTTTTTGCCCTCTAGAGTAGATTTGTTCAGCCCTGGGGCAGCAACTGCTGTTGTTTGGGCTCTGATGACGATCGGTGTGCGAAGCTTCTGAAAAAAGACGGTTAATTGAATGATTGCTTAATGAGATAAAAATTTTGAGTATTAATTATTGATGTTAATTTCTCCTAGAATTTACCTTTGAGCAAAGGGGGGCAAATTCAGACTTGGCATGGCCGGTCAGAGAAATTCCAACAAATGTAGAATTCTTGATGCCCAATTTGGCCTTCATTAGAACAATTTGTAATTAAGCACACTAAGTATACTGTATAAAATGACATTTTTTTTTCCTACAACTAGAAACTTCCTATTAAAGTAACATAATAGTTGCATTGTGCCTAAACAGAAGCTTGTGTCTAAGTACATTAGTATAGTTAGTAATTGCAAACAGATAAGCCAAAATTCGCAGTCCTACTTAAATTGACATAAAGGGGTAACTAACTTATAAACTTCGTATTCTATTCGCATTACCTCCTTGTCTACTGTAAGAGCCGAGGGAAGGAAAGAAACTTGTAGTGCCATATCTATTTTTTAAAGGAAAGACAACAATTACATGGATTTATAAAAAAAATAATGAAAAGATTAAAAAAGATATAAAAAGAGACCTTATAAACAGGTCCAAATCCACCTTCTCCAAGCATGTTTTCTTGGGAAAAAGTATTAGTGGCAGATCTGAAGATACTTAAATCGAAAAAGAGAGAGCCCTCACCTGTCTCGAAATATGCAGGACCATCATGATCTGCTCAATTAAAGAAAGCACAATTAAAGAAAGCACAACTTATTTGATTTATTGCATCTAAAAAAAATTTGAGGGCTCGATTCTCATCTTTCTTATCAAAAGAAAAAAAATTAAAACAATAGAAGTGAGACAGGAGAGAGTTGCCAAGATGAAGCTTACGTTCAATTAGATCTTGTTGTTGCTTGCGTGTTTTTCTAGCACATCTCAAGCAAGCACAAACTGCAAGCATAATCACAATAGCAGCAACCAGAGAACAAACAACCAGAATAGCTATCCTTGCTACATTGGTGCTTCCTGTGGTGAGGTAAACATTAAATTCACAGAAATTGCAAGCTAATTTTGTTTTCTTCTCCGGATTTTTTATTTAATTCATCCATTAAACTAGTTCAGAGAAGCACTATAAATCAAAGTTAATAAAACTTAACCTTATTGCTAGAAGCCTACATATTATACAATTAGTAAGTAATTTTTGCTATCATTATTTATTACCAGAAGCCTACATATTTTCAATTTGAAGGATTGAAGTGCACCTGGTTTGAACAACGATCCTTATTTGGACCAAACTTATATTATTGCACATACAATACAGTTAATTATGTTTTCGGATTGGGTTTTATTTTTAACCTATCCTAATTTATTTGAGATTAAAGACTTTATTGTTGTTATTACAATACAGCTAACTAGAACTCAGGTTTTCTGCTCTAAGGCAATGCATATTAACTTGATTTTTCATGGAAGTATTTTAGGAGTAGCACAAACATCTCATTAGTAAACAATTACGATTCAATATTATACTACAGAGGTGCACTGATCACCACATGAATGGAATTTGGAGTAGGAACTTCATATAAATAAAGGAGAATTTATTTTTCTCAGCCTACCTATCTAATTAGTTCTTACTCATTAAATATTCTTGAAGGATCGTATATCAGAGAGATTGAGTTACATAAGCAATTTATCCATTAGGCAAATATTTTTCATTCCCCGACCCCTCGACTGAGACTATGGTGCTTCGCGAAGCACAAATGTTCTCATACTTTGTGTTTATATCTCAAATTTGAAAATTCACATTACCGATCTAAATCGTTAAAACATGATCTTCATATTAAAAATCTTTGGAGATAAAACTTTATATTATTTTAATTTTTTTATTTTTTAGATGGATGAAAAATCACTAGTTTTAGATGATGCAGAAATTATTAAATCAGTAAACTTTGTACTCATTTAAAAAATAGCAAAAATTCAAAATAATATAAATTTTGATCTCCAAAGATATTTTAATATAAATATCATGTTCAACGATTTGGATCGGCCGTTTAGGCTTTTAAATTTAAGATATGAACGCGAAATACATAAGGTTTGTGCTTCGGGAAGCACCATAGTCTCTCTCTCTCTCTCTCTCTCTCTATATATATATATATATATAATTTTAATTTTTTTAACATTGTTATTCATTATTCAAAACACTGATCCGACCGTTCAAAGTGTTCTTCATATTAAAATATATTTGGAGACCAAATTTTATATTTTTTAGAAAAAAAATTCTATTTTTTTGAGGATTAAAAAATTGTTCTTATTAGAAATAAAAAACTCAATGCATTTTCATCTCCTAAAAAAATAGTAAAAATTTTCTAAAATATACAAAAATTTGGTCTCCAAACATATTTCAATATGGAAAATACTTTTAACGGTCGGATCGGTGTTTTGAATTCGAAAATAAAAGATACGATGCAAAGTACAAAACGTTTTGTACTTCGCAACTAACCGTAACATAACTATGTATATATATAGTTTGGCTATGATGCTATGAATAGTACGGATCAACTACGTGCTATGGATCGGTTCTTTATTCTTGAAGTCGAAATGATCGATCCGAACTGCTAAATATATTTTTCATATAAATGTTTAGTAGGCGACCAAATTTTATATTTTTTTAGAATTTTTTTACTATTTATTTTAAATAGTTAGAAAATCACCTGATTTAATTATTATGAACCATCCAAAAGGATTTATTTTCTACCGATCTAAAAAAATAGTAAATTTTTTAAAAAAATTTAAAATTTGATCCCCAACTAGATATTTATATGAAAATTATTTTGAGAGGTTCGAATCGACTATTTAAACTTCGAGAATGAAAAATCGATCCATAACACAAAATCAATCTATACTATGCATAGCACTGTAACAAAACTGCAATATAGCAGTAAAACAGTAGCACCTCATACAATTTTAAGCTAAAGAATTAGAGGTGGCAGAACCCGACCCGACCCGAGAAACCCGCCCGACCCATCCGTTTCTGAACCCGACCCGACCCGAGAAACCCGCCCGACCCATCCGTTTCTGAACCCGACCCGAACTCGACCCGATCTAATTTTTTAAGAAAGTCAAACTGACCCGATCCGACCCGACCCGACAACAAATGACCTTTAATCCAATCGAAATCTATCAACGATCTGAAAAAACACAACATATAAATTGACCCGACCCGGCCCAACCCGATTTCTTCTAAAAAGTCAAACTGACCCGACCCATCCGACCCGAACCCGACCTGACCCGACCCGCCCGATTGCCACCTCTATAAAGAATAAAGAGTGATAATCCTCATTTATATATAATATTCAATTAGGGTTTTATCTCAAAAACTATGCATTTATGTTAATTGTTAAGAATTTATTTAGTTTTTATGTCGAATTCGAGATACTGCTGTATTTCTTATTATTTTGCAGGTTATTGAGTGTAAACAAGGATTCAACATGAGAAATAATACTTGGAACGAGATGGGTCGGATTTACACGAAGAAATTAAGTTAAAGACATTCTCATACAAAAATTACGGACCGTAATTTTGGAATTGCAGACCGCAAATGCTCTCTGGTTCGTTCTTGAAAAAAAATTACGGACCGCAAATGTTGGGCTGGAATACGCGAATTTACAGCTTTGAAGCGGTTTTCTCAAGGGAAAAAATGGATTTTAACTTCCCCTCGTCCAGAACATCTCTCAACTGACTGAAGAGGAGATCCCAAGAAAAAAAGAAGAGGAAAAACACCATTAGAGAGAGATTTGAAGGAAACTCAAGAACCGGGCGAGAAATCGTAGATCTTCTTGGTGTAGTATTTTCTTTACTCTTTTCTCATGTTGTACTGTTGTTTGAACATGAATCTTGGTACAATCTTTGACATGATTTGTGGCTAGACACCCTTCTAGGGGTTTAGGTGTAAACTCGATAACTCAAATGATTTAATTTACTCGTTTGTTGATCTTTTAGTTCTTGTTGTTTGTGATTGTTATTTTATCTGAATTGAATGCTTAGTTTTAATCAATTGCATATTACCATAGAAGTGAAAGCGAAAATCGAATGGTGGAACTGAATCTTCTGACCCAAAACAGTGATTTATGTCGTAGGCCAAGTACTTAATCGTGAAACTTATTATCTAAGGGAAAACCTAGGAAATTGTGTGAGGTACCGAAAGTTGAAGTACATAATCTAGGTTATGCCAAAGTGATTCACTGATCTTAATGGGCTTAGACTTGTAAGGTGAGGTACCTAATCGTGAAACCCGAACTGTTTAGGTACGGTATCAAGCCACGAAAGTGTAAATTTGGTACTAAAATCTGAGATTGAATTCCCGACAAACACTAGAACATATTAAAAGATCAAATAGAGTGAATTGACCAAACGAGTGAGAGTGAAGCCAAAAACCCCTAGAATCCTCAATTTGATAAACTTTTTAGTCGTCATTGTTAGATTTATGCACTTTTAGTTTGATACAGAAACTCTAGTTCGATTGCCTAGATTAGTGAAACTTGTGAGAACCGGTAATTCATCCTTGTCCTTGTGGTTCGACACCCCAATTACTACTTGACTAGGTCGTGCGCTTGCGGCTGAAATTGAGTAAAATTAGGATATTTATTAGCTTAGCAAAATACACATCAAGATTTTTGGCGCCGTTGCCGAGGACAACGGTGAAGATTGGTTCGAACTTTAGTAACTGAGACTAGATATTTTAATTTTATTTTTCTTTTACTTATTGTGATCTATTTATTTGATTGCTCTTTCAGGACTCGATCTGACCGGGCAATCAGGTCTCTTGGTGTACAGATGTAGAGCCAAGGAGACAACTTCTTTGCTTGAACAGCCGCTTATTCATCCCATCACAGAAGAAGCGACCCACATGGTAGAGAATGATGAGAACCGTCCCTTGAAGGACTTTGATGCCCTAAAAGCGATTGAAATTCAATTAGGCTACATTGTGCCTAATGTTGCAGCAAATAATTTCGAGCTGAAACCCGCTCTCTTGAACATGCTCTCTCAACACATGTTCAATGGTCTAGCTCATGAAGACCCGAACCAACACTTGGTCATGTTTGAAAATTGTGTAACACGGTTAAAATTAATGGTGTTGAACCCGAGACCATTAAACTTAGAGCATTTCCTTTTTCTTTAGGAGATAAGGTTAGAAATTGGCTAATGTCATTAGATATCGGTACAATAAGAGCATGGGCCCAAACGTCTGATGCTTTTCTTTCTAAGTATTTTCCTCCATCTAAAACTTCTGTCCTTCGTGCTCAAATTACAAATTTCACACAAAGAGGAGGAGAATCTCTCAGCAAGGCGTGGGATAGATACCAAGAACTGTTGCGTCTTTGCCCGCACTATGGACTCGAGAAGTGGTTCATACTTCAGATTTTCTATGAAGGACTTGAGCAGTCCTCTAAACTAACCATTGATGCAGCAGCTGGAGGCAATTTGATGAATATGAGCGCCCGGGATGCCTATAAATTGATTGATGAGATGGCATTGGGACAACAACAATGGATCTCAGTGAGAGGACCCGTTCGAGGTGCACCGGAGGTCATTGAGACGGACATTTCAACAAAGTTGGCAGTATAATTGGAGGCGATGTAAAAAAGCATAGACCGCTTGACCAACCAAAATATTTCAGCGGTACATCAATCACCTACTTGTGCTATTTTGGTGGAGGTGATCATTTGGTCATCAACTGCAATTGGGGTAGATATGCTGAGGGGGATGCGGAGCAAGTGAATGTACTCAACAACAATTACCGGCCGCAAAATAACCTCTTTTCAAATTCTTACAACCCAGGTTGGAGAAATCACCCAAATTTCTCCTGGAGAAACAACCAAGACCATCAACCCCAAAATCGAAATCAAAGTCCCAATCAGAACCGATCTAATCAGGGGTACGGGCAGAGATAATTTGATCAAGGCGCTCCGTAGAAATCTAATATGGAACAAATGATAGAAAATATGGACATGACCATATCGAGTTCAAAAGGTTTCTGATCATGGAGCTGTGGAAATTTGGAGCGAAAGGACTGGAGCATTCACAGTAAATTGACATCGACTCAAACACTATCGTCGTGATGAACCAATTGAGGAGGAAATTGATATTTCCCTCTCCAATACACCAAGCAATTAAACCGGAAGAAGGGTCGAGCTAGCGACAATAAACTAAGCGCTTCTTGAGAGGCAACCCAAGTTTCATATTTTTGTTTTTATTTTTTTTTATTTGTGTTGATCTTTAAAAAAAAAATCCTTTGCGGATCGCAAAACCCAAATTTGCGGACCGCAAAATTTGCACTTTTGACCTCCGAATTTCAGAGCCAAATTTGCGGACCACAATTTCTATATTTACGGATCGCATATTTTGCGTGCCAAATCAGAGAACTGTAGAGAATAATTGCGGTCCGCAAATTTCAAAATTACGGTCCGCAATTATACCCAGCCTTACCCTTTCAACCTTTCTTCTTCTCCAAATCATCCCTTCCCCTCCCACACCCCTCTAACTCCTCAAAAAACCGAAAATACTTCTTCTCTTCCCACTCACACCACTTTCTCTTCCACCCTTTCAACTACTTCAATCTTCTCTCCTTCTCAACCTCTCTTAAATCCATCTAGCCATTTCTTCTCATCAACCCTCACCCTCCTCCCCTCTCACAACCCTAGGTGCGGCTTCTACACCAAATCCACCCTCTCTAAACCGCCATTCTCACTCACCGGTGTGAAAAACTTCAAATCTCCCGATCTTGCACCAGTTTTTGCGGTCCGCAACCCAAAAACTTCGGTCCGACAATTTTTTCACCGAAACCCTACCCGACCACACACCTCCTACAACCGTCATGCCTTTCAAGAGAACATCCACTGGGCCTAAGGGCGCTTCCAAGAAGCAGAGAGGAAGTTCGAGTTCTGCGCCCGACACCGACCATGAGATGGATGAACTCGACCTCGCCCGACACCGACCATGAGATGGATGAACAACCTCCCTTATAGAGGCATTAAATGGGTTGCACGAGCATCTCAATGCAGCAAAAACTTTGATCTATTCCAAAAGCGGAAGGTCGTGTCATCTCGCTACCTTGACGATCTCACCATGCGGACTCTCGATATCTATGACGAGGTAAAACTTTTACTCTCCGGAATTGGGTTATGGGATGTCTTGCACATGGAAGAACTTTATTACAAAACCCCCACTCTTGAATTTCTATCCTCCTTTGAATGGGATAAAACAAAGGATGAAATGAGCATCCAATTTCAACTTGATGGTAAACTTTTCAATCTCACTAAGGAAGATGTGTGCACGGCACTCTCGGTTCCATTCGAGGATGATATGTATTTAAAAGTGGATTGGGAATATGACATCTCTCAAGCGGAATTTGAGATGCAATTGTGTGGGGGCACCATAAATGACTATGATGGCGAGCCAAATCCAACACCCCGCCTTAAAATATATACAACGGGTTTTGGCTCAATCTATCATGGGTAAGGGTGAAACATCTTCCAAAATGAGTATGAATGACTTATTTTTCTTATATTGCATGCTATACAATTGGAAACACCCATCCCTCAGGCCTCATATAGTGTTTTTTGTCATGAACAATTTGGCCAAAATCGCAAAGAACCCAAAAGCTGCGGGTACCATTTCTATAGGGGGGTAATTACTAGCATTGCATATTTTTGCAAAGTGCTCAATGAAGGGGAATCAGTTTACCGAGTTGTCGAACTTGGTCCAACCAAGGTAAACTTAAATCAATTGGTAATCGGTAAGGTGCTTCGGAAAGAGGGCTACAAGTACTACTAAATCGGCCCACATTCCAACCGACTTTCGTTACCCCTTCCCATCAAACTTGACCCCAAGACCTTGGCACATGGGCCGATCCCGCCATGTATCACCAGGCAGCCAATCTAGTTCCTCCGATGTCCCCTCAACCACAAACTCCACAATCTACCTGTCAAACACCTCAACCTTCCCACCAAGGTGAAATCACAAACCAAATGCTCTACGAGCAAATAGTTCAAATGAATTCCAATTTCACCACCTTCACAACTCAGGCCACCCAACACATGCACCACATGTATGATTGGATGGGCGACATGAACCGTCGGGTGCAAGACGCGTGGAACCTCACCCAGCACATCAATGATTAGCACATCAACCGCGGAGATTACCAACAGCCCCAATTCCCTACATACCAAGCGAATCCACGGTGGTTCCCACAGGCCCCTCGGGCACCACATGAGGGCGATGAGCCCTCACCTACCGATTGAGGCACCCGCCTCAACCCCGTCCGTCTCCATTGTAAGTACTTTCTACCTTTTTTTCTTTCCTCTTGTTATTTCCCGCATTGCGGACAATGCTTGTTTTAAGTTTGGAGGGTATTTCGAACTTACTTGTATCTGCATGACATGTAGTTGTTATTGTTGTTAATTGAGATTATTGCAGTTTTTTTTAGAAATTCAAATTTTAGTGGGTAATTTTACAAAAAGTTTTGAAAACTCCTAAGGGAAATTTTGGCAAAGGAGTAGTCTTGTTGGTAATTTTGGGAAATTGATACGAGAATATATAAAATTTTCTAAAATAACATGTGGTGAATGAAAAGGGTTATCGGGTCCGAAAAATAGAAAAGAATATGCCCTAGGAAGTTTCTCGAATGATGAGTGTTCAAGAATTGACGTCCTCCCAAATTTTTTTATCAAATCTTAGAAATTCAATTTGTTTGTTTATTTTAAATAAAAAACTTAATTAAGAAAGAGTGCTTATGGCAAGTGTCGACCGGTGCTTTTGAAAAAGAAAAAAAATCAAAAGGACCTAAAAATCAATATGCAAATCTTTAGAAGGTCCAAATTATCGAGACACCATGGTTAAGAGTACAAATGCCGCGACATTCGCAAACAAATAAAAAAAATTCTGATTCAAATAAGATCAAATTAAGCCTCAAATGTGCTAGGGCGGTATTATGGAACTCCCTAACCCCCAACACGGTACGAGGCAGACTCATGTGCGTAATTAGGGTTTCTTAAAAAAGCTTTGAGCTACACAAAAACAACCCCGCGAGATTCAAGATTAACACTGTAATTTTTCTTCTTTTATGGATTTTCTTGGTTTCATTTCATAGTTGAGGGGAAGGAAAAACTTTAGTATTCAATATTTTTGGAAAGATTCTAGGACATTACATTGAAAGTAGGAATCTAAGATAAACTCCCCGAGTAAAACACCACGTGTAAAGTCGAAAATAACGAAAAATTCCCAAACCTTTTCCCAAAACTCCAATTAATGACCGAACAAATTTGAAAGGATTTGTCCTTCAATTTGAAATACAGGTGCGAAGCACGGGAGATTTTGTACTTCACAAAAGATTCTGAATCCTTTCAATTTAAATATCTCATGCTCGAAATTTCAATTTAAATATCTCAAAAGATTCTTCAATCATAATCTTATAGATTATCAATTTTCATCAAATTTAGAGTTAGTTTACTATTCTTAATAATTTTTGAAAGATGGCTCTAAAAATAATTAAAAATACCAATTTTTGTAGGTCAAATTTTGTCATCTTTCAAAAATCATTAAGTATAGTACTTCAAACGTGATGAAAATTGATAATTTACAAGATTATGATATGAAATTTTTTTTGAGCTATTTAAATTAAAATTTTGGGCATAAAATTTTGAAATTCGAGCCATACTTATGGAATCACCGTAGCCATACTATATATAAATAGAGAGAGAGCGAGTAAATATACCGTGAGCTTAAGCTCATGGATGCCTTCCATGAACTTAACTTAAAAAGTTCATCAAATCATCTCAAAATTTTAATTTATCATCCTCGCTAAATTCTTTATTTGAAAATTTTGTGGAATGTAAAAATTAAGCTTTTTAAGTCATGATTATTAATTTTTGAAAATCAGCTCTAAAAATAATAATAAAATATTTAATATTTGAACATCATTTTAAAAAATTAAAAATGGTGATTTAAAAGCTCAAAACAATCTAAATTTTTGCATCCCACAAGATTTTCATATAAACAATTGAATGAAGATGATAAATTAAAATTTTGAGATGATTTGATGTATTTTTTGAATTAAACTCACGAAAAGCCTCCATAAGCTTAATCTCACGGTATTTTTACTCTCTCTCTCACAATAATTTGATATCTTAAACTCACCCCTTTCGTCAACAATTAAAGAAAGAAAGGATGTAAAAAGTTAACAGACAAAGAAATTAATACTTGTAATTTCATCATATAATATTAAATATGAATTGCACACTTCTATTACAGTCGGGAAAACATTTATACTTTAAATATATTTTTTGTCATAGGTCATCTTTTTAACTAGATATTTCTTATATCCGACGCCAACTATTAGATGGGTCCAAAACGGTCAATGTTACAAGGACTACCGTGCCAATGACATTTTATTATGTTCCACTAGCCAAGATTTTCTTCTAGCCCGTAGCTCACGGCTGTTTATCTTGGACCAGTTAACTTTGTAGAGAGAGTATTCTCTGGCACAATGTAGCGAATTACTAGTGTGTTGTTGTTCCTTATTTAGTTCTTAAATTTTGGGGGCTCTGTTTCATGCTCTGAAATTTAACAGCAGCAACATTGAATTGACTCTTTCTAGAGTAGGTTTAAAAAATATTGATACAGAGGATTCAGAACCACATGTAGAATGGTCGTTAATTTCGCATAAAATATTCCAGTTCCAATATAATTCAAGTGGGCACAACCCATTAATAAATCATATCCGCTTAAACATCTGGTGCCTTTTCCCCAGTTCATAGTCAAGTCAGAAGTCCACCCTCCAGTCAACACAGGCCCAAAAATGTCGCTATCTGTGTGAGAAATTTCCCACTCAATTAGAAAGAACAACAACAGAGAATATCATGATATTTTTTTAGAATTCTTGATAGCGGCTGTCAAGTGAATATCTTCCTCCTCCTTTGCCCCTTATTTTGCACACGGGCAAGCGCCACCTATCATGCATCTTCAATGGAGTCTCTTCGTCGAGCACCTCTCCTCCTTTCCCTTCTGCTGCTCCCAGTTCTCTCTATAACAGCAACCACTTTCACACCAAACATCAGCCACTACATAGTCTGTGGTTCCAAAACCTCCGTTACTACCTTCGATGAAAATCCTCCTCGCCCTTTTGAAACTGATGTTTCAAGCCTTCTATCTGGTAAAAACAGTTTCACCCTTCCAAATCCAAACAATTCCTCCTCTGGTTCTCTCTATTCCACTGCTCGAGTATCTTACTCCAGATTCACGTACAGTTTCAATATGGAACCCAACTCTTGTAATGTGCTCCGCCTCCACTTTTTGCCCTTTACGGCTCAGCTATCAACTGCCAAGTTCAGTGTAAAAGCTCTGAACTATATGTTACTTGAAAGTTTCACCGTCTCCGATACTGTTTCACCCACGATCAAGGAGTTCTTTCTTTGGACAGATAATAGCAACTTGGAAGTCGAATTCATTCCTCTGACTCACTCACTTGCATTTGTAAGTGCTATAGAAGCCTTCACTGCTCCAGCAGAGCTGTTTGTCGAAAATAAAGTACCAAATAGCATTGATGATGCCACGATAACTGGGGACTTGGCAAAGCACGTACTGGAAACTGTACACCGGGTTAATATGCCGGGACCGATTATCTCCCCGCATGATGATACGCTTTGGCGGACTTGGGTTACTGACGACCCTTACATCACTAGTCCGCCTGCTGTATTTCAGAGTGCTAACATCTCTGCAAATCTGAACTACGATCAATCACAAGGGAGCTCAGAAGAGATAGCCCCTGAGACGGTTTATAACACAGCACGGGTACTAAACATCTCCGATGATCAGATCAACTCCAATCCTGGTTTTAACGTAAACATCACATGGAACTTCAGTGTCGGATCAGGGTATTTTCTTATCCGATTACATTTCTGTGATATTATATCAAACACCAATAGTCTGGATAAAGGGCTTGTTTTTGCAGTTTATATCATGGATAAAGAGCCACTTCCAAACAACCTGAAAGTGTCTAACTATGTATCACGAACATTGGAGCCATTTTATATAGATTTTATTGCACATGTTACAAGTGAACAGAACATAACTGTAAGCATTGGCCTGGACAGGACGAGTACCATTAACCAGGCTTTCCTTAATGGTTTGGAGATTATGAAAGTAAATAACCTCAATGGCAAAAACGATGGTAATAATATTTCTTTACCTGTTGTTCTCGGAGCCTCTATTGGTGTTGTCATTATCATAGCCTTGATTATTTCTTGTGCTGTTGTTTTCTGTAAGAGACAACGTCGAAAGCCTGTACCAGATGACAACGGTGTGAATTTTGACACTTCCAGCAAATCAGCTGGGGCCACAACTATTGGCGCATCGCCTAGGGTTGATTTGGGATTGCTCATCTCCTTTGCTCAAATTAAAATGGCGACAGACAAATTTGACGAAAATAACTTGATTGGATTAGGCGGGTTTGGAAAGGTTTACAAAGGTGTATTAAGCAATGGAACTGAAGTTGCGGTGAAACGGGCCTTGTCCCGATCGAAACAAGGATTTCCTGAATTCCAGACTGAGATTGAAATTCTATCTCAAATTCGTCACCGTCACCTTGTATCACTAATAGGTTATTGCCGTGAGCGGTCAGAGATGATTCTCGTGTATGAATACATGGAGAAAGGCCCTTTAAGAAATTATTTATACGGCCATGATTTGCCACCTCTATCATGGAAGCAAAGGTTAGAGATTTGCATTGAATCAGCCAAAGGCTTGCACTACCTCCATACCGGATACTCTCAAACCATCATACATCGAGATATAAAATCCACCAACATCCTTTTAGGAGAGGGTTTTGTGGCAAAGGTATCAGATTTTGGTTTGTCAAAGCTGGGCGCCTCTATGGGTGAGACACACGTCAGCACTGCCGTCAAGGGTACAATAGGGTACCTTGACCCAGAATACTACAAGACCCAGAAGCTAACAGATAAGTCGGATGTGTATTCTTTTGGTATGACACTCTTGGAGGTGCTCTGTGCACGGCCTGTGATCGATCCATCTCTACCTAGGGAGGACATAAACCTGGCTGAATGGGCGCAGATGTGGAAAAGGAAAGGCCAGCTAAAAAAAATTGTTGACCCAAGACTTGTTGGAGAGATAACTGAGAATTCGCTTCGGAAGTTCTGGGAGATAGCTGAGAACTGTCTAAAAGAATATGGAATAGATCGACCATCAATCGGAGATGTTTTATGGAACTTGGAGTACTGCTTACAGCTTCAGGAGACCGATGTGAGGCACGAGCTGTATGAGGATAGTGGGACTTCTGAGGCACACTTCCCTGCACTTCCGGTTGTCAGAAGGATGCCTTCAAGTGTTGTGAGCAAGGAAACTGGTACTTCAGGCGAAAGCCAGACAGATATAACAAATAACGTGTTCTCTCAAATAATCTCTAATGAAGGCAGATGATTTTGTTCATTCCCTGTTTTAAGATAAAGGGGTAAAGTGGCTACCAAGTTCTTCTTTTTTCTGTTGGTTTGTCTGATTAAAAAAAAAAGATCATTTTCTGCAATTAAGTGTATATGTATCCTAATGTTTCTATAATTTGGTTGTTTATATTACCAAATTCTTATTTATGACCCAAATTATTTGGCCTGATAGAACTTATGCAAAGTTTAAATTGATCTCCATGGTGAACTTGTAATATGCTTAGACAGTAGGCACCAATAAAATGCTATAAATTTTTCTACAAAAATGTATAGTAAGAAAGATGTATATTCCTAATCTGATCCCATAAAAGTATTGGTGCAAGTAGTGCTAACAACGTGGCTTTGTTATTTGCTATTTGAGCCATATAATATTTGGGCTCTTAATGGTCCCACCTATTTGATTTTAAAGCCTATTTGATTTTAAGGCCTTCTATATTCTATGAGATGAAATTTTTATAATCAGCCCAACTCCGTCTGGTCTTCCCTCTTTCTGACACGCTTGTCATTTGTCCAGTCCCAAAAGTCCAAAACACTATTTTATTTGGAATCATGCCATCGGAGAAAGTTCACAAGCTATTCATGGCGAATTCATGCAAATTCTTAATTTATTATTCACACATAGATACCAGTATCAAAAGACGGAGTCAAATTTTAATATAAATGGGGCTGTGATGTGAGTATATGTCAATAAAATATTAAAATTGATAAATTAAAAGAATTAATACATCATACAAAATATAAATATATGATAAATTTTAACTCTATCGTAAAACTTCTGTAGGAATAGGGACCAGTCCCCAGCCTCTTTAATCCGCCTACCACTTTTAGTAAACAAAAAAACTAAATCCTAAATATTGAATGAAATCATGTTATTTTAAATGTAAAAAAAATCGGTGACTGCCTGACTGGGCTTTCAAATCTTTATTTTCATATATCAAACGTAACATTGCTGTCTTGCAGACGTGTGTAGGCCCCCTCCGAGATCCGTGCAAGTTCCAGACTCCACATGTTTTTTTTAGAGGTGGTAGAACCCGACCCGACCCGACAAATCCGCCCGACCCGTCCGGACCCGAACCCGACCTGATCCAATTTTTTAAGAAAGTCAAACTGACCCGACCCGACCCGAACCCGACCTGACCCGACCCGACCCGAGATCAAATAGTCTTCAATCGAATCGAAATCTATCAACGATCTGAAAAAACATAACATGTAAATTGACCCGACCCGACCCGACCCTGACCCGGCCCGGCCCAACCCGATTTCTTCCAGAAAGTCAAACTGACCCGACCCGCCCGACTCGAACCCGAACCCGACCCGACCCGCCCGATTGCCACCTCTAGTTTTTTTAGTCAAATTTTAGATTGAAATTGGAATTATTCCTCGTGAAAATTGGGAAATAATGCATTTTCTAATAAAAATGGAATACTTCGTCAATTTCATTAAAACTATAATAAAAATTTTACATCACACAAGAATCCTTGAATTATAACAAACAGCTAGTATATTCAGATATTGTTCGATTTTACGTTTTTGGACGTAGTAATTCTAATCTCGATATGTTTTGATGACTTGGAAATAGACTGTTTTAAAAAAATTAGCAAAGCTATTCTAATTCAGATACCATCCAAACAAACACGAGCAATTCAGAATAGTTTGAGAATTGAACTGTTTTGCTGTTCCAACTGGGAGGTGAAAAAGCTCTATTCTAATTCTCTCCAACTTTCTTCATCTGAACCATTTACTTTCATGTTTTTATTTTCCCATTGAAGGAATGTCTTTCTATGTCGTGTGAGAGGAAGAAAGAGCCTCTTTTATTAATCTATTCCACTGCATTTCTTCCCTGGCAGCACTAATTTTTCATCAAATCACTTTCAGTTTCGATTCTCCACAGCACGACGAATGCATAGACACACAGTTTCGCCGCCTCCCTCCCTTTTTTCCTCGCGATCATCGTGTTCTTCACGGTCTCGCTACATCCTTCCGTCTTCGTCTTATCTCACGACCATTAGAATGTAAGTCACAGGGGCGGATCCACCATTCCCCAGTGGGGGGCAGCGGCCCCCCCTGGATTTTGAAAAACAGTGCTTTTCGGTAATATTTTCGGTAGTTTGCCCCCCCTGGAAATTTTTTTGGCCCCCCCTAGATTGTCTGATTAATTTTATTAAGAAAAAAATATTTAATATCATATATAATGAAATAATTATGCAAAGATATCAAAATATAAAATTTTATAGACGAAAATTTTCTTCATCAACTTCATTATCTATTAGTTTGA
>CAXKVV010001833.1:0-38234 GCA_964058805.1 Schoenoplectus triqueter
CATCTATCAGTGAACTATTGAGAAGAAGCTTAATATTAAATTAGTTTAGGTGGTTAATATAGAAATGCACCTTGAAGCAAGATGCCGCGCGGCAGATGTAGAACAGTTCATCTCATGCTCAGCATGTAAAATGAAGAGAATGTCCAGAACCCTAGCCAACCTAGGATTTGGCTTATATGATTTGTTGCCCCTGCCAAAATTTGAGAAATGTAAAGTGTTAGTGAATTTCAGTTGAATTCTGCAGTAGCATGGCATAATTGGCTTTTCTAAATGTTAAGAACTAGTTTTGACCATTCAAAACTCAAGGAGGAGTTTATTTTAATTCTGACTGAGCATCAATAGTTGAAAACTAAGAGCAGGACATTGAACCAGAATGACTGTCCCAAGACTTCACCTATACAATTTAAATAATGTTTGTTTAATGTTTAAGAAGACTAGGAAGCAGATCTATGGAGGGGCTTGTTAAGTTGGCAGGACAGATGTGAATCAAAATTTTTTGTCAGCTGTTAGTTTGATCAGGTTCGATCAGATTCATTGAAGAATTGTCCTCACTGGCACAAGCTACTCCGTTCAGCTCAATCACATAGATTGACGAGAAAGACGCCAAAGGCAGTAAGGCATAGTTGGTACCTGAATATATCTTTAACTATGTTCACAAATCACAATACTTACAAGGAGTCGAGCATGTACAAAAAGTTCTCAGAATAAGAGAGGTTGCTGGAAGGAAGAACTGGAGGTCTCCCAGCCAATCTCAAGTACGCAGCAGCAGCAATTGTAGGGACCTTCATAAAAAACATAAATCAAATAAGCAGTTACAAAGGAATAAAATCAATTATCCTAATTAAACAAAGTTTTAAAACATGCCTTGCCAAGAATGCGCACAATTTGCTTGTCCCTGATTTGCTTTGCCTTGTAAAGATCTTGCCCCTAAATAAATTGCAAAGTTTCCCATGTAGTTAATTCAGAGAGATTGTACATGAGACTATTTATGGATACAGCAATAATTTACTTTTCATTTACCCTAAGAGCAGGGTTTGCATCAGGATGGAATACGGAGAGTGCACTCATGGCGCTAACAAGCACACCCATAGGATGTGCATCATGAGGCATTGCTTGTATTATATCCTGCTCAAATAAGAAAATACAAAATGTGCAAATAATTTATATTATGGTAAACAACAAGCAATTGTCATCACATATATTAGAATTGAAGGCACAATGCAGGTCCCTATTGAGCTAGTTTTGTTGTATAGTTTATTTTGTTTCTTGATAATGCTTACTCTGGTCTTTTGTTAGAGAAATCATTGAAAACCTTTCATTTATTTTATCCAAAAAGGAAAATCATCATAGGCATCTTTGTTCTGTTCGCATGCTGTATATGAATTGATGGTAAAGGCCAAATACCAATGCACAGTACTATCATTATGAGGCACACTGGTGTGCAAGGCTGCAAGGTTACCAGATCCTGTATATTAATACTATGGTCTGGACAAGTATTCATACCAGAACTCCTTGAGGAACAGCTGAATGCTGTGAAATGGCAAACTCCCAATCAGCCAATTGGCTTTGAGAAGGCAAATTTCCATACACTACAAGGACAAATTAAAAAGGAAAAATTATCACCTTGTAAGAAAAGATAAAAACAAGTAACAACAATTTTTATAACACTCTTAACAAAAGTTATCTCACTTAAAAGATAAGCGACTTCAACAAAGGAGCTGCTCTCAGCTAGCTCCTCAATTGGATAGCCTCTGTATCGTAGAATTCCTTCATCTCCATCAATATAAGAAATTGCAGAGCGTACCGGAGCGGTATTTTGATAACCAGGGTCATATAGTTTCAGCCCTTTATCACTTGCCCCTGTTGTGATCTGTCAATTTGGAAATAACACATTGCTTCCTTAATCGCTTGCCAGAGATAGAAATTAAAATAACATAAGTAACCTGCCACACTACTGCACTTACCATGAACTCATGGAATTTACTTTGAAGTGTGTACACATACAAACTGGGCTGATCTTTAGAATTTATAATATGGTGCACGCAATGCAACTACAAAGATTTTTGTCAAAAAAAAAACAACTACAAAGATATGTAAACAATAAAACCAGCTTCCAACAAAATTAGTGATTTTTTTGGGGTTCCCACTGCTTTTTTTTTAATTTCTTTTTGAACTTCTATCTTTGAATTTTATGTTTCCACACAATGGAATTAATAGCTTACCTTCTTGAAATCAGTAGTCCTGATCGTGCCTTCATCTGACACCTTTATTTCGTATTTCTTGCCGGTCCTTCCATCCACCACCGTAATTGATCCACCGAGATTCCTCCCTGGAGCTACCAAATCTCGCGCTAAGACAGGCGACCTCTCCAGTTGCGCTAAACCAGCTCTGCCTCCAGTCAGTGCAGAGATGTGACTGGAGATCACTGCCAAGCGGCCATGAGATAGAGAAATGGACGGATTGAATTCGGATCTCTCCATCGTTTAAAAAATAATCAGGTTTCGAGAGAGACAATGCAAGTCAAGTGAAATCGCAAAGGAAAATTGAGGAAACAGGAGAGAAGGAAAGACCAGGAAGGAGAGTTCGCTTCCCGACAGGGTCTTCCTATTATTGGGCAAATTGGCGTTAAATTAACCGTCCAATAATTTGTCCCATAAAATATTTATCCCGTGAAAGATGTCGGGTCGGATTTGTTTTCCATGCCGGACTTGCCGGTGTGTAAACAAATCTCGTTATCTCGAGAGCAAACTATGGATGGCCCAACGACAAATGTAAAATGCCAAAAATAATCATCTATTTTTTCCTTAGTTCTTTATTCAATTGATATTATTTGATGTTCATTGGACTGCTGATATTTTATTATAGTGTATATTAAATTTTACTCAACAAATTGTCTACAGAATTAAATATTAGGTCATTTAATAAATGAAAGGTATATTGATTACACTTTTACAAACTTGATAAATGTTAAAAATAAAGCTTAAATGTGACAATTGTAATTGATTTTATTTATGTATCATGCTTATAAAAAGTGATGAGAATCTATGTATGTTTCAACGTACATTAAGTGTCTTGAAAGTTTAACAATTCAGAAACAATGATCCTTGATATATAATTCAAAAATACTTAAATTACGTTAACTTAACTATTACATTACTTTTAACAATAAAAATTCATTTTTGAGTTTATAATTTTTTTTTTTCATTTTTTTAAAAATTCATTGTTAAGGGACCTTCCTCTTATAACATTATTAAACTAAGTTAATTGAATACTATGAAAATGAATGCATATTCCAACTGGTTTTCTTATGTATTGTTAATTTTTCCGTTTTCAGGATTTTTTTTATTAAATGAAGAATGATTATTTTTGTACATGTAATTATGTAATTATGTTGTCGCGTTAAGTGTTCACCTATCGGAGCTTTCCGGGTTCAAACAAAATACCCGAATAATATACCCGGTTTCAGCCTTTCGGAAAACTTGAACATGCCTGTGGACTAAAAAGAAAAATTAAATTCGAGTACCGACTACAGTTTTTACACATTACAAGCGTGTACGATTAAAATTATCGCGGGGCCCACTTACTGATCTGACGGATAAGTGATAATCATATAGTGACATAGCAAGTGACGTAACTATGCCGTATAATTATCACTACAGATTCTTACCAAAGAATTCACGGACCAATCTGAGGCCTCAAATTTGATGTTTTAGAAGATGGATGTAAAGAAAGACGGTGTATAATATAACTGTATATACGCTTCTTGGATTTGCGATTTGAGGATCGGAAGCGTGAAGGACGAGGAAAAGTGTAATTTGAAAACGAGATGATTTGAAGATAAACATAACTTGAATCCGGACCGATCGATTTAAAAAATTTAAATTTTATTTGATCTTTATAAATTTGATCCGATCATTTTTAATGATAAGGATTAAATTTTTTTAAGATCGAATTTAATCTTTAAAAATAAGTCATTCTAATTCTGCCGTTATGATGTTGTGAACTTGTAATCAATATTATTAATGGGGAGATTTTATGATGCATAATTTTAAATCATTTAATTTTGAGTACTGAATAGTTAAGATAAATTTTTTGATGTAATTGAAGAAGGGAAGTTGATGAGTAAAAATTACTGTCATTGATTAATAAATTAGCGACAGCTCTGCCCCATAGCAGAATTTTGTTGTTATTGTTATGGATAAGGATTCATTGATAATGATTTTGCAAATAAATAAAAACTCTTCAAATAAAAATTCGAAACATATTCTTGAACCATTGATTGTGTTTCAATTTTGTCTAATGTAAGTATCATCTGATGTTTTTTTTTTCTACTTTTAAGATTTGTCATAATTTATTTCAAAATTGACAAGATTGTGAAGTTATCCATTGCCTTTGTCAATTTAATCTATCTGTAAATGAATCTAAAAAAACAGTTCTTCATGAATTCTATATGTTTGTTTGTTTGTTTGTTTTGTATAGTCGTACATTTGATATACATCAAATATCAAATGCTGCGCTGTTACCTTAGCGGCAAGGAGACAAATTCCCATCAGGACGTGTTGAAGTCGTAGAGAAATTTGCCATTTCAACACACCATAAACTTTAGAATTCGACCTCCAATCAGTGGTTAGAGGGCCAACTTCAGAAAGATGTGTAGAAGAATATACAGCCCAAACTATAAAAGACCTAACAGATTACAAGTTCTAAAATATACATCAGAATTCACACATATATAGCCCAAATTTAATTTAGAGGGCCCAGCTTGTAAAGATAAGCAAAATGAAATAGATTCAAAGTCGAACTATCATGGTAGAACGAACATTTTTTTAGTCTATAGACCAGGTCTACTTGCACAATTACGATCATGCAAAAACCAAACTAATTAGCTAGCCTTGCATACCTACATCACCCGAATACACATGCACACACATATTGATATTGGTGGTATTGTCATAGGAGAATAATCAACATATGTAGCTCATCTGTTGCCTTCTTTCTCATACCCATTCATTACCATAGTACTTACGATATCTCCTTCGCTCTTTAATTCTTGTTCTTTGTTTCTCTCTTCACCAATCATGCATCCTTGAGCCTCCTGCCACCGGCGCCGGACTCTCTTTGGCAATTGAAATATTTGGCAGCCACCGGACTTCCCAGGTTGTACTGGCGGGCAAAAGTTCTTGTGGTGAAGCTCTGCCGCACAATTGGTGCGAACACGGTGGCCCTCCCGAGCTGCTCAAAAAGCACGAAAACCATACGGTGTATTCCTGTTGAAGGCCGTGGGCTCTCGTAACACATGATTTCACGACCTAGTATCACAAAAATAGATAATTTTGAGTTAGAAAATTACTGAAAATTTGGGCTTTTTTTTTACTATAAGTGAGTTTGGATTAGATTACTAGTTTGTCAAAAATCCACAAAGTCTCCATGAAATAAGAAGATGAACAATTGATATTTTAGATTGTTTGATGAGGAATCACTTGACAATGGCTAATTTGACAATCTTGTCAATGGAATTTAAATAAATTTTGAAAAAATAGAATTTTTTTATTTAAAATAATAGATTGATAATGTTTCAAATTTCATATAATTTTATTATCGTCTGATTGTCCATCAAAGATCATTTTTTTAATAATTTATAATGGTTCAAATTTAACGGTCCTTAATGGACAATCAAACAATAAGAAAATTACAGAAAATTGATAACAATATCAATCTACAAGATAAAGAATACTATATATATTTTTTAATATTTTTATAAATTTATTTAAATTTTCATTATCGAGATTATCAAAATAAGCATCATCGAGTGAGATTACTTGGCTCATAAAATGATAGGTATAGATCGATGGTTTAATTTGTTATATATATATATAACGACTCCAAGAAATTTTGAGATTAAACTAGAGAATTCTTTTAATGAGCTTGAAACCCACGCCACCTTTATTCGTGGGGATCGGTCAACTAATTAATATAATGTTCTTTCCTCCATTATCTCCTTAAAAACAATGAAAATAATGTTGCAATGGTCTTCTTTTCCGTGTTATTAAATTTTGAGGTTTATTAAAAAAAATCATCTAATTATGGTCGTTGTGGAAGGTCTTCATCTATTAATACCATCATACCAGTAACCAAGGAAATAAAAATAAATATAATCCTTACCAAAGCTTACATCAGTTGTTGCGGGAATATCAGTTACCAACCTACATTGATGTTGCAATTTAAAAGTCAGAAAAAGATTGCAAACATTAGGATATATTGTCATTATTAAATATATATCACGTGTTTAATGTTGCCGTTGTTATTCTTGATTTCCTCAACATAAAAAAAATAGAAAAAAAATCTAAAAAATCTAAATTTAGTTTCCTAACACATATTTATAAGAAGACTAGATTGAACAATTCAGATCCATCAAAAGAGTGACTTAAAAAACTCAAAATATTTTAATTTTTTTATCCCATAAAGTTTTCATATGAAGAATTTAATAAAAAATATAAATTAAAATTTTTGAGATTTTAAAATAGTTTTTTATCTGTTTGTATATCGACTGAAATGCAAATGTTTTCACAATAGTCTATATATATGCTATAGTTAGTCACAAAATATAAAATACTTTTGTACTTTGCATCGTATCTCTCATTTTCTAATTCAAAAATCGATCCAACTGTTCAAAATTTTATTCATATTAAAATATAGTTGGAGACCAAATTTTTTATTTTTTTGAGGGATTGAAAATACGTTGAGTTTATAATTTTTAATAAGAACGATTTTCTAACCCACAAAAAATAACTAGAAATTCACTTGATTTAATATTATGAGTCATTCAAAAAGAGTCATTTTCTAGCTATTCTAAAAAATAGTAAAAAAAATTCTAAAAAATATAAAATTTAGTCCCCAACTATATTTGTATATGAAAAATATTTTGACCGGTCGGATCGACTATTTGAACTTTAAAGACAAAAAAATGATCTGTAGCACACGGACAATCCGTGCTACGCGTAGCACCATAGTCAAACTCTCTCTCTCTATATATATATAGAGAGAGAGAGTGTGGAAATACCGTGAGCTTAACTCAAAAAACATATTAAATCATCTCGAAATTTTAATTTATCATTCTCATTAAATTCTTTATATAAAAATCTTGTGGGATGCAAAAATTTGGAGTGTTTTGAGCTTTTTAATTTTTTAAAATGATGTTCAAGTATTGAATATATTATTATTATTTTTAGAGCTGATTTTCAAAAATTAAAAAACACAACATAAAAAGCTCAAAACGCTCCAAATTTTTGCATCCCATGAGATTTTCATATAAAGAATTTAATGAGAATGATAAATTGAAATTTTGAAATGATTTGATATATTTTTTGAGTTAAGCTCACGGAAGGTCTTCGTGAGCTTAAGCTCACGATATCTCTACTCTCTCTCTCTCTCTATATATATATGTATAGTTCTGCTATAGTGAGTTTAAAAACACTTCGATCAAATACTTTTTAAAATCTCACTTTCAAAAATTTAATTTAAATAGCTTAAAAGATTATGTATATCATAATCTTATAAATTATCAATTTTCATCATGTTTGAAGTTAGTTTACTATGCTTAATGATTTTTAAAAAATAACAACATTAGGTCTTCAAAAATTATTATTATTTAATTATTTTAATAGTCATCTTTCAAAAATCATTAAGTATAGTAAAATAACTCCAAATATGATGAATATTGATAATCTAATTATGAGACTCCACCGAATCTACTAAAAAAAGTTGCCGAACCAGGAAGGTTGCTGAAGTAAAAAGAAGTCAAGGTTACATTGCTGCTTACAAACTCCAAAAATTTGATCTGTAAGCATTTCAGCTGGAAATACTTATGGAATCACCGTAGCCATTCCGCGCGCGCGCACACACACACATATCACGAGTTTAACTAAAAATAAATTAAATCATTTTTAAATTTTGATTTATTATTAATTAAATTATTCATATGAAAACCTTGTGAGACACAAAAATTTAGAGTGTTTTGACCTTTTTATGTGACTATTTTTAATTTTTGGAAGTCAAGTCTAAAAATAATAATAAAATATTCAATATATGTGCATCATTTTTAAATTTTCAAAAAAGTGAGTTTAAAAATTCAAAACACTGCTAATTTTTATTTCCACAAGAATTTTATATGAAAAATTTAATGAACATGATACATAAAAATTTGGAGATCTAATTTTATGGAGTTTTGAGCTAAACGCATGCTATCTTATATTGCTAGGAAATTTTTCATGGAACTGGTTTTTGGCACTTTTTTTTAAAATAGAAAAACATCAGATTATCTCAAGCTAGCACATTTTGTGTGTTTTTTTTTGAGAAAAAAACACATCATGTGATTTAAAATTAATCAAATTTTTATATTGACCAGGTTAACTAGAAACATGTTCACTGGCCATATTGCTTAATCACTTCTTATAATTAATTGCATGAGCTTCATGTCATCATGTGAGAACATCTGTACATAGTATAAAATTAAACAAATTGACATATATATAATCACCAGTGTAAATACTCCCTTAGTGTAGGATTACTCGGATTCGGTGCATCCGGATCCACCATGACCTTCAGCAAAGAAAAGAAAAGAATTATGTACGTGTCGAATGAGTTTCCAACTATCATATTCTGATATTCATATCATACAAAATATAAAATAAGCATTAGATATAGAAAAAAAAGAAATGTTTTACCAGAGTATATGAGACTCGTAAATCATTTCCACCAATCCCAACTTGGGGTTTGTTAGCAACAGCTGTTGGTCGAAGATCCACACCGTTGACAACAATGCGATTGTTGTAGGAAATCTTGAAGGAATGTGACCTGACGAATGGGTCCAACACATCTCCAATAACACGCGCAAGGACCAAAGGATCATTAGACATTTTGAAGGGGCGAATTAATTATTTAATCGGCGAAGTTCTTCACATATATAGGAACTGCCGCTTGGATCGAAATATATAGGATAAAATGGCGGATTTTCTTCCTCTCTCTCTCTCTCTCTCTCTCTCTCTCTCTGTTTTTCCCCTCTTTCTCCACTAGAAGCTAAATTTCATTAGTAGTTGAACGAGACTATATATGAAGTAGGTGGAGGAGGTGGAGGACGTGGAGGTGACGGAGGAGGTGGTGGAGGAGCTCTTTAAATAGCAGCAGTAGGAATCGAGAGTTGCTCCTATCAAAACTTTTTTTTTGTTATTCTGTGGAGCAGATTTCAGTAATTTTGTTATTGTTCCCTCTGCCATGGCCCATATATAATATTGGAATCATGTACATCGAGGTATCTAAGGTTGGATGTGAATACATGTGGGATAACGCCCATCAGTCCGACTCTGTTATGACATTGCTGCATAGGAGTTGGAGCGAAATCATTTTTATCGTCAACATTTCAAAATAAATACCTAAAAATTTAGCATCCACGAGATTTTAGTATAAAAAATTAGTAGTAAATATAAACTAAAATTTTAAAATGTTTAAGTACATTTTTGAATAATGTCATAAAAGAACATAGTGAAGTATCTTATCTGATAAAAATACAGAAAAAATAGAACCATTTAAATTAAGCTATTTTTTCCTTATCATAAAAATAATCAAGTGCTCCAGGTCCTTGACCATACGTCACAAAACGCATTTCATCATTTATTTTATTATCGTATGTCAACTCATATATTCTCATTATTTTTCTAATGATGTTTATTTGATATCAAGATTTTAAAATTTTTTGTCAAAGATAATACAAATTAAACTTATGGATTCATTCACATGTAGAAATAAAGTGGTAAGTTAAATCCAATTAGACTTGACAAATTTGCTGGACTAAACTCAGAGCCGATTCAATCCGATCTGAGATCAAACAGTCTGTAGAACGGTTAAAATGATACTAAGAAATTAAGAAATTAACACCCAAATTAATTTAAACTGATCTAATCAAAATTAACACCCAAATTAATTTAATCCGATTCAATTTGAAATTAAACAATCAGCAAACCAATCAAAATGATTCTGAGACCAATCCCAAATTAACTTAATCTTATCTATTTTTTTTTTTCAGAAGGTCAACTGACTCAAAATCTCTTATTTTTCATTTCTGCTGCAACGTGGTACAAGCAGAATTCCCACTTGGAGAATTTCTTGTCGAAAAGAATCTTCCGGTGAAGAGCAAGTAAACCCAATACCAAGCAAATTTCTTGTCCAAAAAGAAGCATCATAGAAGGCTGTAAATGAGCTGAATCAAAACAAGTTCAAGCTAAATTAAAGTGAGCTAAATTGAAGTGAGCTAAATTGAACTGAAGCTAAAATCAAACCGAGCTGATTTAAACTCTTGCTGAGGTCCAATTTCAAACAAACTCAATTATTATAATTATTATACTTATTTTCCTAATAATAGTTCAAATAACTAACATTTTATTAAATTTATAATGAAAATTTAAAAAATAACTAATATGTTTATATTTTATTAATTAATTAATTTATGTTTTACTGATTTTATACTTAAAATATATTAAAATAATTAATATCGAATTATTTACGAGTAGAACCAAAATGAGCAATTGAAAAAATAATAAACTCGAATTCGAGCCGAGCCGGACTGATTAAAAAAATTAAAAAATCAAGCGGAATTTGATTGACCTCAAAGTTTTTCTAGCAGCCGTACTTAATACAATCTAATATTCTGAATCATCATATCTATGTTATAACGTAGGAATATGTAATCAATTCAACTCTACGTTTCTCTCTATCTCAAAAAAATAAAAATAAAAATAAACTCCACGTGGTTATGGGTCGGTTTATTCATGTGTTCTACGTGTGGTGCTCCGCCGGCCCAAATTTGTCTGACGGCGTAAATCTCCACCTCCGACTCCGAGAGCTCTCGTCTCTGAATTCACCGGCGGAGCTTACAAAAAAAAGGGCCATGGGCCTGTTGCTTCTCCTTAAATCTAAAAATTAATAAAAAAAAAAGTAAATTAGAAAACACTTTGTAGTAGCCGACCCCCTTAACTATTGGGGGAAGCTCCGTCTGAATCGAATCCCATCTCAATCAAGAAGGTGCGTATCATCAGTTCATCACGTGCTATTGTAATTTATAAAGCAGAATCCTCCCAACTTCCTGCGGTTAGTATGAGGCGGAATATATAGGAGCCGGGTACGTTCGCACTCTTTCGAACTCAAAATTGGTTCAAAAGATGCGCGAACCGTTGATTTTGCATCGAGATTTGTAATAATCATTGAAAGTATAAATTTCGGATCTCGATGTCTGTTAAAAGTACGAATTTCGATATCAAATTAACAGCTCGCGCACCTTTCGAACTAATTTTTAAGTTCAAAAGAGTGTGAACGTACCCGCACCTGAATATATATATTTTCGTTAGAGCAACTTTATTTTAATTGTGAATTAACTATCAGAGTGGTAAGTACGATTGATATCGCAGGAATATAAAATAAATGTTAATTTAATAAAATTATTTTTTTAGTTAACATAATTGACTGTGAAACATTTTCATTCACTAGAATAATTTTTAGCAAACTTATCCTATTGACAAAATGGATTCTGGACAAACGCGAATCAATGAATTAAAAATGAAATTTGCCAAAGACCAGAAGTGAAGAAGAGGCAAGAGATGATTTCAAGTTACGCCATTTGGGGAGGGAAAATCGCACAACTAATTCTCAGCAAAATCGCTAGTATCTGATGAGAAATTTTTTCCCTCCTGATGAATAACTCTTCTTTTTCCCTCCTGATGAATTATGATCCAACTCCTCTCTATTCTTCTCCATCCTAATCTATTCTACTAAATTCTCACTTGTTTTTCATTTTGATCAGAGAGTTCGTTTGTTTGTTTAACATTAATTGATTGTTGAATATTATTTTACGTTATCTACAACAAATGGCGCCCCACATGCCTACCAAAATTTTATGGCCGAGAGATTACAATTCCATTATATTTTGGTTCATAATATTTCTCAGCTGGCTCCCATCAAAAAATCTGTTCTTGATCAATTTCGCTCCTCTTGACAGTGTATAGTACTACAAAGAATCTGGTCTCACACTACTATCTATTTCCAATCCGGATCGTGTGTAAGCAGAGAAGCACCTTATTTATTTCCTCTTCTTTGCGCATCCGGATTATATGCGCAATTTTTTTTTCCGTTGAAGAGTGGATTTGGATCATTTAAAGAATCCAGCGCCTAAGTCTTCATTATTAGATATGGCAATCTGGTGATTATGTCGGGTTTAGATGGGTCGGGTTGATTTAATTTTTTGAAAGAAATCAGACCGGATCAAATTAGGTTGGGACATGATAAGATCATATTAGATCAATTTATATATTGACTTTTTAAAATTTTAAATTAATTTTAATTAAATTGTAAATCATTTAATCTAAGGTCGAATCGGAAT
Source organism: Schoenoplectus triqueter (assembly GCA_964058805.1). Taxonomy (NCBI): domain Eukaryota; kingdom Viridiplantae; phylum Streptophyta; class Magnoliopsida; order Poales; family Cyperaceae; genus Schoenoplectus; species Schoenoplectus triqueter. Next base: position 12,425 of record CAXKVV010001833.1, read on the forward strand.
AAATTGTGTTCAGATTAAATTAAGTATAAATTAAGGCGATTTAGATCTAAAAAAAATCAGAAAAATTTATCGGATCGGTTAAGATTTTATCACCTCAGCTCATCATGCGATGGCGAAGACTATCCACATCAATTTGGTTCGATCAACATGTTTTATTTTTTCTTTTTCGATGGCGGAGACTGTATCCACATCAATTTGGTTCGGTCAACATGCTTTATTTTTTCTTTGTTCTGTAAATTTGGTTCAATTCAAGAGATCACCGTATATTACCGTAAGTTTTATAAAAGATAATTGAATTATTTTAGCGTGTATATTTTTTTTGTTGTAAATTTTTAAAAATGTATGTTATATTCAGAAGGGAAGAGATCTCTTGATAATGGTTATCTTGACAATCTTAAAAATGAATTTTTAAATAAATATGAAAAAAAATAAAAAATAGAAAAAATATTATAGATACGTTCTTTTACTTATAAATTGACGATATTTTGTTACTCCATCAAAGACTATCAAAATATTATACAATTTGTAATGATTCCAAATTAATGATTTTTTATGGACCCTCAAATGATAATGAAATTACATAAAATTTGAATCACCATCAATCTATAAGTAGGAGAACATAGTCATAAGATTTTTTATTTTTAAATTTTTTTTCGTATTTATTCGAAGATCTATTATCATGATTGTCAAGATAATCATTGTTAAGTGATCCCTTCCTTATTCACAAAGAGTATTGAATTTTCTCATACCATGCACATAACACTAATTTATGATCTTTGGAGTTTCTCATACCATGCACATAATATCTCTTCTTTTTTCAATCATCAAACAGCTAAAACACAAATAAGAGGTACATATATATTTGATATTGAATACGAATCTTGGTTTATATATATGCATTTAATGGTGCTCTTTATTTCTTTTGAGATTTTCGGATGAATTTAAGTTGTTATTGGAAAGAGAAAGGCTTGTGACCATACAATTGCAATTGCAAATGGTATTTATCTGTCAATCATAAAAATATATTTTTTTCCTTATATATATTTAAACTGAGATCTCTTTCACGCAGGGAGCCAGCACGCCATGGCAATCAGGGTTCAGAAGTATTTTGAATCCAAATTAAAAAAAAAATCTAAGATGAAAAAGCTCTTCATGAAGTTATGTACTACTTGTTGATACAACACTCCTTGGGCCAGGATAAACACAACAGTAGGAAGTGTTAAGAATATAGCATCTGGTGTTCTTTTTTGCATTAATGAATTATGAAATGTCAAATTTCATAAAATGAATTGGGATCACCTGGTGCATAAAGAGATGAGATTGATTTTGTATCATTCAACTTTATTTAGTTGACATGAAGTAGTACGCTTGTACTTTTTTTTTGAAGTATATATGAGAAAAGACTTCATGTACTTCTTCTAGCTACCTAAGAGAAGGAGATTAGGCAAAGTAGGTAGGAAATATAATACAACACATGCTATGGATACTTTTTTTTTTATTCTCTTCAGTTTTAAAGGAAAAGATAAATGTGATACATCAACAAACCACAATGATAAAAGGGAAAAAGAGGGTGCACAAACTTTAAATAGAGGTGTGGATAAAAATGATATGAAGGAGTAAGCATTAGCAAATGCCCGCTGCCCATCCCTGTCAGGGTCTCAATTGATTGCCAACATTTGTATATTCTTTTATCACCATTTATTTTCTTTTAAATTCAATGATGCCACTAAAATTATTCCCAAACGTTTTTCTTATTATTTGAAATTTCAGCTTGAATTATTTGCATTCTTGTTTCAGAATCAATTAGTTTCTCAAATCCTTCGCTAAGCACAGATTCCAATCATAATTTGTAATAATGACAATAGACAAGTTAAACGTCATATATATATATATATATATCAGCGCTTAAATGCCGCTATTTTGCCAAGAAAAAGCCAGTTACTTGTCTACTACGTTGCTAAGATCTGTGTTACTTTAAAGTTTGTGCATCAAATAATTTCAGATTTTCTACGCTGAACGTTGCAATGAAAATATTACAAGTTGCACAACATGTCGGGAATACGGTTCCATTTCTTGGCACCTCTACACGATAATTCTGATTCTTCCATGGCATATAAAAAATCTGATATGATAAATTATTTTCCCGATAAGAGTGACAAAGAAGAATAGATTACGAATGATTAAGTTGGGAGAATGAAGAGAATCTAAATTGAGATTAAATAAGAATTTAACTAATTAAATATTTTTAATCTCTTGTATTTAACTCTCTCACTTAAGATGTTGTTAGTAACCTCTCTGAAATAATAATTTAACTAGGTGGAACAATAATACTACAGTATGAGAGAATTAATCCTTTATATAAACATTCTAGAACTAATTAAGAAATTATTTTCGATTTGAGCCGTTGTAATGGTTTAGAAAGGATAGCCGTTGGATTTTATTTCTTGATTCTTGAGATTTTGATATCAGCTGTTATAACAATTTGATAAACTGTTATAACGGTTTGTCTTAGAATATTTTTGAGTATTGAGATTAACTGTTATAATAGTCCTAAACCGTTATAACGGCTTGCTGGGCAGAACTATTTTTTCTTATTTTTTCTTACTGTTTAAGTTCAATTTATCTTAACCAATTCAACTTAGTTTGAGTCTAACTAAACATAAACCTACTGCAATCTTGAATAAGCTCTTGCATCCCATCAGTAGTCTTGGTTATTGTGTACTAATTCATTTTACATTCTAATCCCTACACAAAACTCAAACAAGATAAATTATAAAATTTAAGGTTATTTTACAAATTGTCAAATAAAAAAATTATTTAGTACAATAATCTCTTCCTTTTGACGATTTAAAAAATATACATGCGTGCATAGATATAACATATGATATATGAATTTTACCCAAAAAAATTTCTTCTTTTTGGAAATAAGGCAAAATTGTGCGAATAAAAGAAGTTATTTCAATTTAACTCCCCATAAATTGATTGTCTCCCTTAATATTTGTATCATTTATAAGATAAAAGAATTTAAAACACTTTCAAAAAAAACATCATGAATAGACTGAAGAAGCAATTCATTTCAAAAATTTACTAACTCTCTCTAAGTATATGATATATAATAATTGAAGGGGAAATTAGACCTTAAGGTCTTTAAGTCTTGACCTTAGAAAATCAAATAATATTTGTGATGTTATTTCTTTTTTTAAGTTTGTAATTAAGTAAAATATAACCAATATGATAATAATAATTATAATATATATATAAGACTTTTCACTACCTTTGACAAATCTCTTATGGTAGTTTTTTTTTCAATTCTTGAGCTTGGGTCTTACTTTTCTTTAGAAATAAGTTTATTATTTTGAGAAATAACATGCTTATTCTCATGTCTTTGAGCTTTATTTTGAAAAAAATTTTAATTTTTAAGCTCATAAAATTATGCATTAGGTCATTTGAAATATATTTTGTTGAACCAACTAGGATTGAAAGATATAACATTGTTGCCTTAAATTTTTTTTTTTCCTTTGTTAGTGTTTTTAGCAAATTGTTTGTATTGAAATGCATAATTATGATTATTCTTAAAAGATTTAATATTGTTAGATTTCATAATTTATACATTTAACCCTTGAACTTATTTTTCTTTATTTTTAGGACACATGAAAGTCGTGAATGATTTCTTGTACCTAAGACCCGATTTGTTACTAGGTCTTTGACCTACATACAAATCTAAATCCATTGAAATGATGCTTATTAAAGTATATGTGGATTTTAGTGCATTATTTTTAGTTTCTAAAATTTATACTTTCACTTTAAATGTTACAATTTTATCTAAGTGTATTTGATATATTTTTTAAAATTTTATAATTTAGACTCATGAGATTGAATATTTAACTCAAACTTTAGAATTTTATTTTGAAGTCTCTCAATTATCTCTCTTTGAAAGGATAAATCATGAATAAGACTTTTCAAACTAGATAATTTTTTTTAATTTCAGCCTCATTATTCAAATCATTTGTATTTTTAATTCTATCACTTGAGAATGAAATATCATAATATCTCATTACACATAACTCATCATTCTCAACAAAATTATTATCACTATCATCTGAAATAGATGTAGTGTAAGGTCCTACTAGATTGTGAAATTAAAATTCTTAAAAAGATTGTATCTTGAATGCAAATGAGTTCATCTTCATATTCTTTGTTATCACAATGTTATATAAGATCTCCAATGTCCCAAATCGATAATATTTTGGCTAGCAATGATTTTATCAATATCCACTATGATTGAGCTCTCATTTATTTCCGCAATTAGATAAAGGTTAAGAGGATTTATTTCTTTTGACTTTCTCTCAATACGGTTGCTTACGGCTAGCATAGCATAAATTTTCTTCAAGTTTCGCTTCTTCTTATGCGGTAATATCAAGGAACAATCATGTATTGTATAACCTTCCTTATGGTATGTGAAGCATACGTGTGCCATGCCTTCATCATCTTGCTCCTTGTTGTGATCTTTCTCAAGATTGAGCATTCTTCCAAATATCTTTGTGATGATTTGTTCATTCACGGAAGATGAGTTTGATGGTGTCTTACTCGAATGGTAGCGTAATGAAAATTTTAGAGCTTGGAGTGCGATGGCTTTGAGTTTTAGTATGAGCTCTCCATTTTGTCGTAGCTTCTCCTCAAAATATAGAAGATGAGTAAACACTTGTTCATGTATGAGGTCGTCAAGAGTGTCTTGCATCACTTCAAAAGTCATTATGATGCTCTCCCATCGTGGTTTCCTCAACATTACCATAAAAATCTTACCTACAATCTTAAAATTAGGAAAAGATTCTCTTACTTCATCAAATTCATTTAGAATATGTATTAATATTAAATATATATTCTCAATTGACTTTTTTTGTATACAAAAAATTTCAAATTTAGACTCTGAACCCATCAATTTTGTTATTTTCATTTGGAAATTGCTCTCAAATCTATTCAATAGGGCCTCCCACATTTCACTAGTAATTTTGATAGTACTAAATGATAAATATTTTTTCATTAACCAAATTTAAAATAACATTGACGGCATAGTCATTTTAAAATTTTAGTTCTTTGATATTTGATATCAATGTAAGGTTGCTAGGATCATAATGTGGTATAAAACCATTTTGAACAACATCCCAAAAGTCTCGTATGTTCAAATAGTTCACCATACAACATTTTCAAAACTATTTTTTTTTATAATTAAAATCTAGAGTTGAGAGTTCTTTCACATGCATCAAAGAAGTTATCTTGGATCAAAAATATAAAAAATAAAGCAATTAAAACTGAGCTTCTGCTCTGATACCACTTTGTTGGCCCTATGAGGGATGGTCTTTGAGGCTTAGATGATGCAAGATTATAAAGAATCCAAGATAAAAGTATAAAAAATGATTTGGGACTTAATGTTCAAGTGTAATGGCAGTGGAAGATAATTCAATTCAATTCTCAATAAGAATATAACAACTATAAAAAAAAGATGAAATAAGAACACAAAATATAACGGAGTTCGGCATACAAAAACAATTTTGTACTTGTAGAACTAGGTAATTTTGTACTTGAGCCGATTCACTAAAAACTAATTTTGTACTTGTAGAACTAGGTAATTTATACAAAAATAGAGTGTCAAACTTATCGATAATAAGAGTGACAACACACTCAAAGAAAAAAGTGAGTGAAAACATATTGAAAATAAATATGAGTAACAACACACTCAAAACAAAGGTGAGCACTAGAACTAAAAAAGAGTTACAAAGAAAAGTTAATCACGAAGGATTAAATTGGGAGAATGAAGAAAAATTAGATTGAGCTTAAAAAATAATTTAGCTAATTAAGTATTTTCAATCTCTTGGGCTTAACTCTCTGACTTAAGATATTACTAGTAAGCTCTATGAAAGAATGATTTAGCTAGGTGGAACAACAATTACTACAGTGTGAGAGAATTAATCATTTATATAGACCTCCTGGAATTGATCGATAAACTATTTTCGATTTGAACTGTTATAACGGCTTAGGAGTCGTTGTAACGGTTTAGAAAGGATAGTTGTTGAATCTTATTTCTTGATTCTTGAGATCTTGAGCTGAGCCATTATAATGAATTGATAAATTATTATAATGGTTTTTTGAACCATTGTAACAGCTACTAAGCCGTTACACAATGATTTGCTCTAGCTTTTTCGATAAGCTTTTCTATCTTAGAATATTTTTTAGTATTGAGATGAACTGTTATAATGACTCTTAAGCCGTTATAACGGCTTGTTGGGCAGAACTAATTTTTTTTTATTTTCTTTGTTGTTGAATCTCAATTGCCTTAACCAATTCAACTCAATTTGAGTCTAACTAAACCTAAGTATAATGCAATCTTGATTAAGCTCTTACATACCATAATTAGTCTTGGTTTTTATGTACTAATTCATTTTACATTTCAATATCTACACAAATTTAAACAAGATAAATTATAAAATTCAAAGTTATTTTATAAATCATCAAATAAAAAAAATTATTTAGTACAACATTATTTTTTTTAAAAAAATAATTGCCAAGACCAGTTAGTCGGCTAATTAATCATAATCAAGGTTCTAAATAGCGATTATCGCGCCATCGCGACACAATCCTAAAAAGCTATCGAGCTATAGCATACTATAGCGAAAGTTATCCGACATAGCGTAAATAAATAATATTAATATTTTTACCTAAAAATTCATAGAGCAAATAAATAAGTAAGACATAATCAATTAAAGGATAATACTGACATTGAACAAGTATAATTTTCAAACTAGTATTTAAAATATCTTCGATATAGTAAATTACTAAATTAAATAACACATATCATTTTTTGACAAGCACATTCTAATTCTAATATTAACTAAAGTTTTAATTAAATTTAGATTAGATAAAATCTCAAAATAAAATTTTTTAGGTTAATTTAGTTTAAATTAGATTTAAATTGCTCAAGTTTAAGGTGCTTCCTAGTTCTCATTACTATCTCAAGAAAAGAAATGAACCGAAGAAGAAAATAAGAGAAAGATACAGGTCGGAGTCAAACCAGAACGTTGATTATAAGGAAGAAAGAAATTTTGATTCAAAAAATATATGAAGTGATTAAGATTATATATCCATATTATAAATCATGTTCTTAACTTTTTAACACATTTTGAATCAGCTAGATCGGAGTTTAGATGAAAATTTTATGCCCATTTGAAAACTTATTGTGAATAAATGTACGATGGCGTACAATAAGGCTGCTATACGCTATACGCAATAGCGGTTCACTATCGTTGCTATAGTGTAAATATCATATATAACACAATGTAGGCGTATAACATAGCGTTTGGGTTCCGAAAATGCTATAGCGCCGCTATAGCGTGCTATTTAGAACACTGATCATAATCAGTGGGTGAACTGTCACGTATGATAATTAGCCAATTATTTTTTCGACCTATATACTGTTATACGTTTAAATCATATAAATTTCATCCAAAATGTATTTTTGATAATTAAATATTTGTATAAACTTTATTAATTTTATTTTTTAATAAAAGTGGAATGACTTCATCCATTTTATTGAAATGATAGTAACTATACAACCTAGCATCTAGAGCCAACACACACAAAAATAGTATTTAGCATAGATATATGTCATAAGTCTAAAAAATATATGGCAATTATAATACAAAATGATAAGAACCTAAAAATATTTATTACATCAGTCCATATCAAGATCCACCTACTACATTAGACTTTTAATTTTGTTCCTTAAGAAAAACATACAAAAGGAATAACAAAAAATGAAGCATATAACTCATTCAGACTCGTTTCAAGACATTGGAAGAGGAATCAGTGCCAAACCTTAACCCATACCAGTAAATTATCTGCTATATCTTTCATCTTTTGGGCAGCCCCCAAAGCCAAAGAAGGAGCTAGACATGGTACTTACAAAAGTAGGTTATCTATATTATAAAGTGAAATTAGAGATAATTTTAAAAAATTATCATTGTCTGTATGAGTATATCAAAAGAAATTCAAGTCAATAATTTATAATCTAATATTTTTAATATTTCTACATTTAGCATCAGTGAAACATACTTATTTTTTCCAGCTATATTACCCCTATGACATTTTCTACTATCATTTTCAGAGAAATTGAAAAATTCTAAAAATCACAAATCATTAAGTTAACCTCTGTAAAAGTAAAATTATTATGCTTAACAATCCATTGGCAGAAGGAATAGACCAGAGGACGTGTCACACAAAAGTGATCTGATCATCCAAAGGAAATTTTTACAAAAGAATAAATCGATGAACTGCAAAAGGACACAAAATTACCATCAAGTGTGCATAATTTTTTTTGGTAGATTTGCGATACATACTTGAAAGATTTTTAGTGATTATGAGTTCTTTAAATTTTAATGGGCACAAACACTTATTGTTAATTATTTTGAGTTTTGAACTTGAGAAATCTCTGATTAAGAAAATAAAAATAAATAGAATAACTAAATAAATTTATGTGGTCACTTTAAATACAAAAAAAGTATTGGTAGGGAGAGAAGGATACTTTTAAAGGTAGTATACACTTGAGCACCCTTTGGATTTAAATGACAGCACAAAATCATTACAAACATTAGTCATATGATGTTGAGCGTAAATCTCTATGCTAGCTTTGTATCAATGACTGATGAACCTACTAGGACGTTCTTATTAGAACACAAAGTACTCCTCAATCATCTTAACTGATATTTGAAGTCAAGAGTGTGAAATGCCTTGTCGACTCAGGAACTTAGGAATCCAAAGTACATTATATGAGCACAAGCACTATGCATACTCAACATCGAGACTTGGTGAATCAAAGATGAAATTTGACTTTTTTTTCTTAACTAATCTTTTAGACTATGAACGTAAAGCACTATCATAAGCTCATAAATATAAGCATCAATTTTAATTTGTTTTTATTTTTTTACAGGACATTTATGAAATTATATATATATAGAGTGGAGATAGCGTGAGCTTAACTCAAAAAACATATTAAATCATCTCAAAATTTTAATTTATCATTCTCATTAAATTGTTTATATGAAAATCTCATGGGATGCAAAAATTTGAAGCGTTTTGAGTTTTTTAAGTCACCGTTTTTAATTTTTTAAAATGATGTTCAAGTATTGAATATATTATTATTATTTTTAGAGCTGATTTTAAAAAATTAAAAACGATGACTTAAAAAGCTCAAAACGCTCCAAATTTTTGCATCCCATGAGATTTTCATATAAACAATTTAATGAGAATGATAAATTAAAATTTTGAGATGATTTAATATGTTTTTTGTGTTAAGCTCACGCTATCTCCACTCTATACTATATATATATATATATATTTAAATAACTAAAAAGACCATGGATTCGGTACTTAATTTTTATTTATAATTTCTAAATTAAAACCAATAAATAAAAATATTATCAAGTGTATAAATAACTAACTTTTATTGAAATTATTAATACTTTTATATATTGAAATATGAACGCCAAATTGGCCGCATAATAATTTATCTCTTAGTGTTACCCCATCCATCCATTAAGTACATTCCATTATTTATAATACTGCTAATTATGCTCATGTATGATAATTCATTTATATACTTGAATTGTCAATATAATGATAATTGGTATTTAACTTTTATAATTAATGATTTTATAAAAAATAATATATAATTATTTTTTAATGATATATATAATATTTTTATTTAATATCCAAAATATATTCATATTCATATCAATATTCGTTCAATATAGGGGTGTCAATGGGTCGGGTCGGATCGGGTTCGGGTCAGGTCATATTATTTTATTATTTTTTTTGATCCGACTCGAACCTGACCCGATTAAATTCGAATAAAAAAATCTTGACCCGTAACTGACCCGACCAGACCCGTATAAAATAATTAATTATTTATTAATTATTTTTATATAATTTTAAGCAATAAAATATTAATTAATTTATAATTATTCTTAATTAGTGCATAATTATTCTATATTTAAGTTTTAATTAATACTAAATAACAAAATTACTTTAAAAAACATAATTAATCGGGTCGGGCCGGGTTACCCGAACACGACCTAACCCGATTCGGGTCAAAAAAATTAAATCCATACCCGACCCATTTATTTTCGGGTCATGTCAGGTCAGATATGATTAATCCGTCGGGTCAGGTCAATAATTGACTACCCTAATTCGATATTTGATCTATATTTTAATATCCGTTGAATATCTGATTTGTATTTATATCTAAATCCGTATTAAAAAATTATAATAGATTCAGATACAATAAAACTATTATCCATCCTTTTCTAATCCGTTTACACTCGTACGTGCAGGTCATTTTTGTTACGGAATATTTAATCGGAGGTCATTTTTGTTACAGAATATTTAATCGGATACAGGATATGCCCTTATCTCATGTATTCGGACAAAGCTCGGGGCATAAAAAAAAAGAATTTGCTTTAGGAATTAACTTTTGACCTGAAATTTTGAACAAAGACATCTCGCTCAATTTCATCCAAGCGTAGTGTGATGACTCACAGAAAAAGTATGAGCAGACGAAGAATTGATCGTTGAAATAAAATATAAATTTCGTCCAGTACAGAACTATTATTATTTTTTACTTATAAAGGAATAAATTCTTAGCAAGAGTCATGGGTATCTTAAGACCGTTTTTGAGCCTCAGATTGCTCGATTCCTTAAGTGAATTCTTCTTGCAACCTTCTTACGATCACTTTGAACCTTTCATCCACAACCTCCACATTTTCCTCCGAACAATGCCCCTCACATGAGCATACATATCGACGAATGCGCATATTAAATCCGCTCACTTGAGTATAATCATGATAGAAGTAATGAGCCTCCTCATGGGAGTCAAACACCATGCCTTCAAAAGATTGCATGCCCTCATATCTTCCCTTGACATTGTTACTGGTTGAACTCCTTAATTTTCAAAAGTTTTTCCTCCTAAAAATAAAGGAAACTATTATTAAAATTTCTTCTTTTAGTTGAGGACTATAACCAGAAAAATAAATAAAATATATCAACAAAGCAGAGAAAAAAGCTGTTGAAATATGTTCATGTTGATTCAAATTTGGAGGAACCATAAAGTTTGAACTAAAAATAGCCTCTGTCAAGTCGATTCTGTCCATTCTCCAACTAGAATCGCAATTTTTTTTTTTAATTTTCTTCTAAGTTGATATTGTACAACGAACACAAGTCTAATCTTTGGGGGTTTCATTTTCTCTTTTCGAATGCAACAAAATATTTTTTGGTCAGAAAAATGAAGGTCATGCCTCCAAGTTTTACAATTTGTTTTGATCGAATGGTATAAAACATGAAGAGGAAATAGATTTCATCCCATAATTCCGTTACTGGGGCAATATTCAATTCCATTAAGAATTTGTTAGTTCAATCAATTCCCTTTTTGTTTCCTTTTTTGCTTGTACATATACTAGTCTACATTGATCGCCGGATTGAAGTTCCAACTTACATATCTACATCCCAAGACGAAGTGCACGATTATTGAGGAGGAGGGGTGCGACGAGAAAGGTGGAGGAGAAGTGCATGGTGAGAAGAGCATCGATGAAATTCGTGGCCCGTCAGAGGGACTCCTCTCTCTAGGGCGGAGTACAAGATCGTCAAAGAGGATGAGGAACGTGATGAGAAAGTCAAAGAGATGAACGATGACAACAACATCGATCAGAGTGGTGCACTGTAGGAGAGACTCTCTCCCCCTTGGTTGCTCCTTATAGAAAGAACGAGAAAGGAAAATAAAAGGAAAAGGGGGAAGGATGTATCATTTTGTGAGGACCATTGTTTTAAAATGTGATTTTATGGCTGCATATACGGTATGTTTATGTTTATACGGTGATGTTTATAAGAGTATGCATTCGTATATTCAACAATGTGTATTATTTTTTAAAATTTTTATCGTATTAAGCCTATAAAATTAATTATATTATATTTTCATGCAAAAATATTCAAAATTATATTAATATCTTATTATATTTTCTTATTTTACATTAAAATTCTTCAAAAATAAATGATCGATTCAAATATTATAAAAAAAATTATAATATATATTCACATATATAATCCGCATATTTAACCGCATATGCAGTGATCAACTGCACGTATATTGAAATTCATATTTTAAAATCTTGATGTGAAGATGTATGATTCACATTTTTTTGACAAAGACGTATCATTTTTTTGTGAAGTTAAATATCTTTTACGAACTTAACTCAAAAATATATCTTAACATCCATAAAATTTTATGTTAATTACTTCATATTTTTGCATATCAAAATCTGGATATAAAAAAATTGAGAAGCTTATATATGATTTAGGGGTGTCAATTATTGATCCGATCCGACGGGTTAACTCGACCCGATCTGAACCCGATCTGAACCGACATGATCCGAAAATAAATGGGTCGAGTATGGGTCTAATTTTTTTTACCTAAGTCAGGTCGGGTCAGATTCGGGTCAACAGGACCTTTTCTGATTAATTGAATTTTTTGAAGTAATTTTATGATTTAGTTCTAATTAGATCTTAAATATACAATAATTATACACTAATTAAGATTATGTATGAATTAATTAATATTTAATTACTTAAAATAATATAAAATATTTAATAAATATTTAATTATTTGACATGGGTCGACCCGTAATGGGGTTAGATTTGAGTCGTGTCAAGAAAAATAATAAAATAATAATAATCCTACCCGACCCGGCCCATTGACACCCTTAATATGGTCTCATTGCGTTTGTCGAATACATTATTTAAATAATACCACTCTTTTCTTGATCGAAATTTACACTTATATACTTCAATTATAATCAATTGTTTTAAAAATAGTATATTTATAATTAGTTATCTATAATGAGTAATGAAGTGTGTACAAAATATCTTTTATACTTCATTTTATATTTCTTATTTTTGAATTTAAAATATGAATTCAATTGTTCAAAGTGATCTCCATGTTAAAATATGCTTGAAAATTAAATTTTTTATTTTTTAAAAAAATTATATTTTTTTAGGGGAAGAAAAAAATCATCTTTATTGAAAATTATTAACGACAGCGATCAGTTAATAATGAGTTATCTTGACAATCTTAATAATGAATGTTCAAATAAATATGAATAAAAAATATAAAAAAAGTTTATAGATGTGTTCTTCTATCTATAGATTGATGGTCATTCAAATTACATCAAATACCTTTAAATATTTATGCACTTTGTAATAGTTTTAATTTAATGGTTTTTTATGGACTATCAAACTATAATGAAATTGTATAAAATTTAAATGACCATCAATCTATAGGTAGAAAAATATATTTATATATTTTTTTTTCATTTTTAAATTTATTTTGTATTTATTAAGAAGTTTATTGGCAAAGTTATCAAAATAACACATTGTTAACCAATCTCCATCCAATTATTAAATCAATACATGCTCTACCGTCCAAAAAAATAGTTTTTGTTTTAAAAAAATATATAAAATTTGATCGTCAAACATATTTTAATATGAAGATTACGTTGAACGGTTGGATTGATATTTTAAATTTAAAATGAGAGATATATTACGAAGTACAAAAATATTATGTATTTCGCGACTTAACATAGCATAATTATATTTATAGTATTCTTTAAAATACATCTTTTTTGTGCCAAATAAAAGGAATGCAGTGTAACAATTTTTATTCATACGTTGATGTTTTCTTATCTGCGCTGAAAAAAATGGATCCTTCTTATTTTTAAATGAGGCAATTTATCGATGCTGAAAAAGGCACATTTTCATAAATTTCTTTTCTTTGAATAAAAACTTAAAGGAAAAAAAAAGAATACGTAAAGAAAATGTTAATGAAAATGGCTTATAATAATAGTGTAACACCAAATCTAGATGCGATATGATCAATATTTTATGTATTTAACCGACGGCCAACTAGCGTACATCCAAGAGATGAAGGGGTTAATGATGAGATTGTAATAGATTATCGAGTTCAAATTCATTAACTTATAAAGTATTAAATAAAAAATTAATAATTTAACATCTATTTTTATTTAATAAAAAACTATCAAAATAATAAATAATCATGTCGATAAAAAAAATTCTCTAAGAATTTCATATTTAAAATTTTTACATAATTTTGTCATTGTCTACGGTACTAAATATTTTTTCTCAACGAAAATTAATCAGACAATCCAGAGAGTCAGAAATTAATATAAAGGGGTCAGATTCATAAAATTTTAACATAAAAATACTATTTTTCAAAATTCAGACAGATCAATAGAGTCAATTGACCTCCCTAGACCAATATGCATCTACCCCTGCCTACATCATCGACATAAAAGGAATAAAAGAGACAAAGACAAAACAGATAATAACTAACAATATAGTCTTCAAATAAATAACTAACAATATAAAATATAACATATGTTTAATAAAATTTCACATTAAAGAAATTTTAGACATAATATTTTTAAATTCCAAGTAATAATAATATTTATAATAATAAATAATATAAGTAAACACATAATAATCTATAAATGATCATATAAAAAAATAGATTATTTTAAGAGTTAAGTTTCACCTTAAGTATATTATACACTTTATTTTAAATGAGAGAGAAACTATTTTATATGAATCTTTGAATTTAAGAAGATGAAAAGATTTAAACAAAATTAATGGTGGAGAAAAGTGATGATGTGACATGCTTGAAAAACTGGAAAATTTAATCCTCTTTATATATTAAGAATTACTAGAGCCTTAACTCAAAATTCGCCTAAACAAAATAATTGTCCAATAAATAATTAAAATGTAAAAAATAAATATATTGAACAAAAAATTCACATTAGGAAAATTCGAGCCTAATTTTTTTAAATATTAAAAGTGTATATAATAATATAATATAATTAAATTTGACAATCTTTAGAAAATAATCTAAAAAAATTGAATCATGTTAAAAGTTAAATTTCACCTCAAGTTTATTACACTGATCTATTTTAAATGAGGAGAGAGAAATATATATAAATCATTAGATTTAAGTAGATGAAAAATTTTAAATAAAATTAATGATGGAGAAGAGTGATGATGTAGCATGCTTAAATTTTTTGAAAACTCAACTCTTTTACATTAAGAATTATATACTATAGAGGTGAACTTGGAGCGAACAGGGCCCTAGTGTTTTGTTGGATCCACTGGGCCATTGCAATAGGCCATAGCTTCGTTATCAAAGCTAAATCTCGTGTATCCGTACATTATCCACAAAATTGATACATCCAGTATCTTTAACTGGGGATGATATGTTTGATTCGTTGACAGCTCCAGTTGTAACAAATAGAAAGAAAATTGTTAATATTTAACATTTACGGTTATAAATTTTATTATATTATTTTTATATTTGTATTGTATTTTACTACATTTAAGAATTTGATAAATTAAAAATAACTAAAAATAACAAAGTCCTTTCAAACTAGTTAGTTTAATTCTTTGAGGCTCAAGGAACTTAATAAAAATCCGACCTCTCAAGGATCAAATTTTTCTCTAAAAAATAATTTTTTTTGGAACCGTCTTTCTAAAACTCTTTTCAAATATAATCTTTATCAACTCTTCTACAGGCCTATTGCTATTAGACTCAACCTCTGAAAGAAACGACCTGGTCTTTACATGATCACTGGACTTTTGTCACTTGGGAGGACCGAACAGGTAACCATCCTCTGGAGATAGTTTTTCTATGAAGAGTTTTTAAAAGTTAATTTGGACGATTCATTTTAATCACAACGGATGTGAGAAAGTCTAAACATATTTTTTGATGTACGAGAGTTTATTGTTGTTAAATCAGGATCATTG
Source organism: Schoenoplectus triqueter (assembly GCA_964058805.1). NCBI lineage: Eukaryota > Viridiplantae > Streptophyta > Magnoliopsida > Poales > Cyperaceae > Schoenoplectus > Schoenoplectus triqueter. The sequence continues at coordinate 28,331 of CAXKVV010001833.1, forward strand.
ATATCTAATCGAGCGGATCAGATCAAAAGTACTCCACCTGGAGAGCTTTTTTTGCTCTCCTCGCCGTTCCGAACCGAATGGGGGCCAGGAGCAAATCTATGTACCGGGGGGGGGAGGCAGCTGTCAGGGGATTTTATAAAATAGTGCTTTTAGGCAATACTTTCGGTAATCTACTCCCCCTGAAATTTTTTTTGCCCCTCTCGATTGTTTGATTATTTTTATTGAAAAAACATATTTAATATCGTGCGTAATGGAATAATTATGCAAACATGTCAAAAATATAAAGTTTTGTATAGGAAAACTTTATTCATCAACTTGATTATCTATTACTTGGAGGTTTATTTTGTTGCTATTTTTAATATATAAAATGTTATTATTTTAATAGTTTTTTATTAGGTAAGAATATATATTAAATTATTATTTTTTATTTAGTATCCGATTAGTTAACGGATTTGAACCTGATAAACTATTACAATTAGATAATTATCATAGTGTTTTGTTCGATCCACTGAGCTAAAAGGCCATAGCTTATTTGTTACACTTAACATCATTTTTGATTTGTCGATTTACAAAACAATCTTGAATTTTACAATTTGCCTTGTTTGAGTTTTGTGCAGGGATTAACATGCAAATGGACTAGTGCACAAGAATCAAGACTAGTACTAGGATACAAGAGCTTAATCAAGACTACATTAGACTTAGATTTAGTAAAACTCAAACTGGGTTGAATTGGTCAAGAGAAATTGAGCTTAAACAACAAGAAAATTATTTTTGCCCAGTGATTCGTTATAACGGTTCAGTAATCGTTATAATGGTTCATCTCGATACTCAAAAATATTCTAAGATAGAAACATTCTCAAAGAAACCAGAGTGAATCGTTATGTAACGATTCAATAATCGTTACAACGATTTGTGAAACGTATAACGATTCTATAATCGTTATACATTTCATGAAACGTATAACAATTCTATAATCGTTATACATTTCATGAAATGTATAACGATTTGATAAATCATTATAACGTTTCAGCTCAGTAGATCCAACGGCTATACGACAGAACAACTGACAAATTTATCTGACAATCCTACCGTTTGAATCTTAATCTGTTATAACGATTTGTAAACCGTTGTAACGATTTTGTAAACCGTTATAACGATTTATAAACAATTATAACGGTTCAGGTCGAAAAAGTGAGTTATGCTTAATTTTCAGCTCTTTATAAAAAGGGGATCATCTCCCTTCTCCTCCTGTTGTTGAACTGGTAAGTTATCGAGAAAATTGATACGTCCAGTATCTTGAACTGGAGATGATATCTTTAAGCCGTTGACAGCTGATGTAAGCAGATTGACCCGCAAAAAATCAAAATTAAAATTCTCGGCTATAAAGAATCGGCGATGCCGCCATTCGACCCTCAATCAGATGTCCTGCCGCCATTCGCCATTGTTGCTATTCGTAACAAGTAAGATCTTGATTCAGCGATATTCTCTGTTTATTCTCTTCGGATTTATTCACCCGCTTATGCAATTTCGTCGATTCCGATGATTTAATGATTGTCTCCGATCTGAGCATGTAGTAGAGGATTACGACTGTCTTGATGTGGAAAACGGTCTCTCCGTTTCTTTTTCCATAAGCTTATTTTATATTTATTCGATTAAAGGTGTGATTTCAGACGCTTTGGTGTTTACCTGTGCAGAGATACAATAAAATCCTGTCATATTCTCCGATCGGTGATCAGTATATGGAAATACTGGTCTTTCACATTTTATCTGCTTGAATCGTGATTATATAACGAATTGAGATCGCTTATTTGTGCTTCTATATTAATTTTATCATATACTGCTATTTTCTTAAAATCTAAGGTAGTTTGGCAATGGTAACTACGTCGTTTGGGAAGATAAACTTCATTATTTATCAGTATCTCCAAAATTAGTCTCTATATATATGATAGTGTTGTACAAGTGATTATTCAACTATTTTCATGTGCTTTACTGTGGTTTTGCGAACAAATTCTAGGAATATAAACGAGCCAAGCTGAGTTAGCTCGTGCTCGACTCATTAACTTAACAAGACGAGCTGAGTTAGCTCGTTAACTACTTCCGAGTCAAAATCTTTAGTTTAAGATCGACTCATTAACTTAATGAGCTAACCAAACTAACTCGTTAAAACTCATTAAGACTTATTTAAAAGTTAATAATATTTTTCATGATATTTTATATCAAAATATAGAAAAATTAATAAAATAACTAATATTAATATATTTCATACAAATTTGATATAATAATTAAACTACTTGTTATACAAAAAATCTATAACAAAAATAATATAAATAATAAACATTAATAGTTTACTGAGCCAAACGAACTTGATAAACCAAGCCAGCTAATTAAGGCTCAAGTTCGGTTCATTAACTTAACGAGTTTAACGAGCCGGCTCGTTAACGGCTCGGTCCACTAACGAGCGAGTCGATCCCGAGTGAATCACGAGCAAACCATGAACAACAAATATTTTTGCCAGCCCTAACAAACACTAAGAGATCTTGTTTTCTTCAAATTTTGCAAATAGTATCTCTTTGTAACTTACATGAGCGTTTCAGCAATTCTGACTTCTCTATTTTGATTAGATGTGACAGAATCCAACCCGGCCCGAGAAACCTGTCCGGACTCGAACCCGATCCGACCCGATTTTTTAAGAAAGTCAAACTAATCTGACCTGATCCGAACCCGACCCGACCCGAGATCAAATGACCTTCAATATAATTGAAATATATCAACGATCTGAAAAAAACACAACATATAAATTGACCCGACCCAACCTGACCCTGACCCGACCCGCCCAATTCGAACCCGAACCCAAACCCGACCCGACCCGCCCGATTATCACATCTAATTTTGATACATCACCATCTGCCTACTTTAACATTGACTAGGACGTTTCCGATCCTTATATGCAAGCTTTTCTTAAGCTACTGTTGTTGCTGTCAAATTGCATGAAATTAAATTTAATTTTACAGATATATTATGCACATATATATCAATAGTGATCTTGAAACTTTAGTAACTGGTTAGTGGTACGAGAAAATCGTGTCCCACTTTGATATATTTCACTACAACGACTTTAACACTCAATTACTAACGGTTTATTAAGAAAATCATTACTGAAAAGTATATTTTTCGGATATATTTTTCAGCAGAACTTTTAGTAAACATTTTTTTTTTAAAAAACCATTATTAAATATAAAAAATCAATAACGTTATTGTTTAACAACCGTTATTGATTATTTCAGTAACAGTTTTTTTAGTATAAACCGTTATTAAAAGTTTCTAACCCTAGCGTTCGTTACTGTTTGTTCTATTCTCCACCAATGACATTTGCTCTCACGGATTGTGAGATATTTTCATCTCACCGTTCGTTCATCCCAATCCAACGATACAAAAATCAAAATTTAAAAATTAAAGTTTCACATATTACCAACATCTTTTCATCTATTTTCACATATAAAAGGAGAGATGAAGGACAAATAGAGAAAGAAGAGATTAGATAGAAGAAATAAAAATTAAAATCCGATCATCTCAACTTCAAACGGCCACAACTTTTGATAGAAAATTCTGATTGAGGCGTGCTACACGGCCACGAAAAACTCACGATGAGATCTACAGGTTTAACAGTTATTACTGTTGCCGCCATTTTTGGGGCTAAAAAACCTCATCTTGACATTCAAAAATACATTTGAAGTTTTTTTTTGTTATTTTGTATGTTTTTTCTGTTTTTTCTTATAAATTGTATAGATTTTCACATTATTGTATGAGCAAGATATGCGTATTATTGAGTAAATATTTTTTTCATTTGATGTATAATTATATTTCTTTCATATTAATTATTGAATGAATAAATAATATGTTATATTATTGTTCTTTAGTTATTCAATCTCTTTTCTTTCAATATTTTAGTTCAAGAACGTTAAAAAAATAAAATTTAGTTTTATTGTAAAAAAGATTTAGTAATAGTTATTTAATAATAGCAATTATTAAAAGTGTTTAAAAAATAAAAAAATTGTTTTAGTAACATTTATTTTGTATAAACCGTTAGAAAAGTTTTTTTAAATCAGTTTCAGTAACGGTTTTTATTTAAAAATCATTACTGATTCTCCAGTTTCAGTAACAAATTTTATTTAAAAATCGTTACTGAAGGTCCCGACATGATTTGAACGCAATTTTATAAAGGTTTTTATATAGTTTTAGTAACTCTTTCATTACGGTCCATAAACTGTTATTAAATGGTAAAAATAATTGTTACTTATTCCTGTTTTTGCAGTAGTGTTTGTTGCAATCTATCCATAATGGAAGGAACTTGATTGAGATTTTGCAACAAAATAGCTATATCTCAGCTTTAATTCAGTTTAATCTGTGTTATTTACATTTATTATTATCAATCACTGAGATATAACTTAGATTTGTGTACATTACTAGTCCCCGATGTGTATTTCTTAGAACCTCAAGAAATAACTTGTTTACAGATTCTTTTCCTGAATACGGATCAGTCACGATCGTCGAAAATAAATAAACTAAAATTAAAAGTATTTTAATTTTGTGCTGCCCTCTACCTGTACTTATTACCTTAGATAAACATGGTTATCTTTTGTTATTGCAGGCTAGAATAGAAAACTTATTGTACAGAGGTGAAATAAGAAGATAACAATGAGGTGCAATGCTTGCCAGAGAGTTAGAAAGCCAGGCTATTTCAACAATTTGTGGCTGTCTCTTGTGCATCCTAATTTTCTTAACCTTTCAGAGTTACTCGTGAATCTTTGTTGGTAATTTGTTATAGATGTCAAGCCTCTGATCAGATAGGATTGTTTTTCTTTTGGAAAATGATGGAACTTAACTCTTTAAGAATTAATGAGTTTTTTTGGGCAAAAAACAAAATTCCCAACTAGAACGTCGAGTGTTCAGAAAAACAGTGATGATTCCTTTCTTCTAACTTCAATAGTTTCAGCTTTCGACCTGTGTGTATCTTACTTAACACAAAAAAACAGTACTTTTTCCCTAAAGCTAATTATAATCTCCTATTGAACCTTTTAATTGTCTTTTTCTTATGGCAAGGCCCTTTGTTCTGATTATGAAGGGCAAATCGACATGATGATTTGGAGAAAAAAAGGAAAACAGAGAGAGAGGATGCGGCTGTCTTGTTCTGTGTGATAAGTCTGCGTCATCAAAAATAAGATAAGTTTTCTTTTGGTGTGATTGAAGAAGAGACGATGAGTAAAAATCACTGCTATTGATTAATAAATTAATGATACGAGCATAATTTGTCCTAATATTATTATTATTGTTGTTATTATTATTGTTATTATTATTATTATTATTATTCATTGATAATGACTTTGCAAATAAGTAAAAACTCTTCAATAATATAAAAAAATAGAAACATATTCTTGAATCTATATATCCTATAAATATCATCTGATGTTTTACTTTTTTCTTTTCTACTTTTAAGTTTTTTCATAATTTATTTCAAAATTGATAAGGTTTTGAAGTTAACCATTGCCTTTGTCAACTTAATCTATCTGTAAAGGAATCTAAAAGAAACGGTTCTTCATGCATTTTATCTGTTTATTTGCTTTGTTTTGTATAGTCATTCATTTGATGTATATATCAAATATCTGCTAGCTGTAATCTTAGTTATGTTTGGATGGATGAAGAATAATATTTTTTTGGGTTAGTTATTATTTTTATCATTGTTTTATGTTTGATTGAGAATAACTTTTTAAAAACATTAAAGTATCTACTATTTTACTAATCCATCTAAAATTGACTTAGCTTCTGGTCTAAATTCTGAGTTAGCAATGAAATTTAGATAAACATTAAAATTTAGTGACTAAAAATAGATAAACAAAAGTTCAGTGAATAAATAGAAAAATTCAATGATCTGTTATAAGATTAACCGTAAATTAAAAAACCGGACAGATACAATTTCCAAGATATATATCAGAATTCACACATATAGCCCAAATTTAATTTAGAGGGCCTAGCTTGTAAAGATACAAGCAAAATAATTAAAATAGATTCAAGGTCGAACTTGTTGAAAATTGATTTAAAATTATTTTAGAAAATATAGAAACCAACAGGGTATTTTAGGAAATGTTCAGTTTTATTTTCAACATATGTACTAGATTATATTTAGCATGTCATATTTTTAATAGATTAATGGTACTTAGTGGTCGGTAATTTAGGCAAGTAGTAGCATTATATAATCATAGAACATTATGCAAATTGTATGTCTCCAATATGCAATGAATTGATAAGAGAGTTTCAGTAAAAAAATATTTGTTTGTGAGTTTATTTGTCCTTTCATTATTCCAAAAATTTGGTATCAGAGCCAAAGGTGAGAGATTAGGGCAGATCTGACCATGATAGACAACATGAGCGTTTCAAATCTGTCGATTTCGTTGTTCAAGGGAGAAAACTATGAATTATGAAGCATCAAGATGGTGATCTTGTTCAAGTCTCAGGGCCTATGGGATTTGGTTAACAATGGTGTACCAGATCCAAATCCAAACCAGCAAGAAAATGAGAAGGAAGATGCAAGGACGTTGTTCTACATTCAACAAGCAGTTCATGACATCATCTTCTCCAACAATTGCAGCAGCCATCAATGCAAAGGAAACATGGACAACCCTGAAAATAATATTTCAAGGGAATACTCGAGTCATGACAATCAAACATCAAGGCCTACGTAGGGACTTTGAAAAATTGCAGATGAACAAGGAAGAAACAATGCAATTTTTTCTTTCAAGAGTACAAACGGTGGTCAATCAAATCAGAGTATTTGGAGACGCCATGGAGGAGAAGATTGTGGTGGCAAAGACGTTGAGAAACCTAACACCCAAGTTCGATCATGTGGTAGCAGCAATAAAAGAGTCCAAAAATTTAGACACTTATTCTTTTAATGAAGGTCATTGTAGACTCATGTATCAAGGATGTCAAAGATAGAAGATAAAGGCGATGAGAAGGCTTTTTACATGAGGGGAAGTCATCAAGAGGCAGCCACAATCCCAACAGAGGACGAGCTAACTCCGACGGAGGAGGTATAGACAGAGGAAGAAGCAATCAAGTAGATTGCTATATTAAACAAAGAGAATAAAGTCAAGCAAGTCATACAGAAGAGAAGGATAAACAACTAACTCTCTTTATGACAAACAATTTGATTGACAAAGTTGATGCAAACGATATCAAAGAGTTTGGAGGCAAGCTTTAATCTCCTCCAACTATTATTGAAGAGCTACTGTCATAAGAGAGGCAATTGACACATTTTGCATCTGACCAAAAAACAAGTAATATATTTGATTTATCAAGATTTATGCAAGACCTTGAGGCTGAAGGTCCAGAGGAAGTTGGAAGTGCAACCCAGAATGTGGAGGTGGCACATTCTCAGATGGTTGACTGTAATGGAGAGTCTATTGTAGAGGAGTCATCTTCTCCGAAGAAGAAGATAGAGCGCCCCTTTAGTGTCATCAAGAAATCTACTACGGCTAAGGAAGCTGAGCCAAAATCTGATGAGTCTGATTCAATTACATCGGTTCTTGAGTTGGGTTCAACGCCAAAAAAGGGTCGAGCTAGCACTACTAAGAAGATTATGAATGCTAAAAAAGAAGTGATTGAAAAGCCAAGAGCCAAAAGAAGAAAGAGGAGGCTAAGAGCCAAAAGAAGAAAAAAGAGACGGCGCCTGTCAATTCTAATGGAAACAATCGTCACCACATAAATTTGCGAAAGAAAAGCAAACTTGGAGTAACTAGTTTTGAATCAAGGGGGAGTGTTGAGAATTAATTAAAAATTATTTTAGAAAATATAGAAACCAATAGGGTATTTTAGGAAATATTCAGTTTTATTTTCAACATATATATTAGGTTATATTTAACATGTCATATTTTTAGTAAAAGTGGTACTTAGTAGCTGATAATTTAGGTGAGTAGTAGCATTATATAACCATAAAATATTATGCAATTATATGTCTCCAATATGTCTAATATGTAATGATTTGATAAGAGAGCATCAGCAGAAATTATTTATTTATAAATTTGTGTCCTTCCATTATTCCAACAGAACTACATTGTCGAACTAACAATTTTTTTAGTCTATAGACCAGGTCTATTTGCACAATTCCGATCATGCAAAAACCAAACTATTAGCAAGCCTCACCCAAATACATATGCACACACATAAAGATATTGGTATTATCATAGGAGAATTATCAGCATATGTAACTTATCTGTAGCTGAGAAAACGTTGCTTCTTTTTCATACCCATTTATTTTTATAGTACTTATGATGTCTTGTTCCCTGTTTCTTTCTTCACCAGTCTGCATCCTTGATCCTCCTGCCACCGGAGCCAGCCTCTCTTTGGCAATTGAAATACTTGGCAGCCACCGGATTTCCTAGGTTGTACTGGCGTGCAAAAGTTCTCGTGGTGAAGTTCTGCCGCTCAATTGGCGCGAACGCGGTGGCCCTCACGAGCTGCTCAAAAAGCACGAAAACAATGCGGTGTATTCCCGTTGATGGCCGTGGGCTCTCGTAATACATGATTTCACGACCTAGTATAAAAAAAATAGATAAATTTGAGTTAGAAAATTACTGAAATTTTGGGCTTTTTTTTCACTAGAAGTGTATTAAGATTCAGTTAGTTTGGATTAAATTACTAGTCCATCAAAAAGCCACTAACACTCCATTAAATTATTTAATTTAACTTAAGGAAGCCACTAAAAGTAAACAATTGATATTTTAGATTGTTTGATGAGGGATCACTTGAAAATGACTAATTTGACAATCTAGACAATGAAAATTTAAATAAATTAAAAAAAGAAAATAATTTATAGATGTATTCTTAAACTTATAAATTGGTATTATTTCAAGTTTCATCTAATTTTACTATCATCTGACGGTTCAACAATGATCATCAAAATTTTATACAATTTACAACGGTTTTAAATTAATGATTTTTGATGGATAATCAAATAATAATAAAATTATATGAAATTGAAATAATATCAATCTGCAAGTTCAAAAATACTTTCTTTTTTTTAGATTGTCAAAATAAGCATCATCAAGCGATCCCTCCACTTAAATAATACATGTATTATATAAATAATAAGAATCACATAAAAGTTGACTGCGAGTTAAAACTATGCATATTAATGATGCTTAGAGCCAAACAAAAACGAATTTAAGACACTTAATAGGATACCTCTATTTTCTGAGAATTATGCAGCAGATGCCATATTGAAAAAATATATATATACACGATATTCTCCAACAGATCATTCAAATCATGTTCTTAATGTATTGATAAATAAAAATTCAAATAATTAATTGTTGAAATATTTTAATATTATTCAAAACAATTAAACTAAAAAATTAAAATACAATTACTTGGCTCATAAAACAATAGGGATAGATCGAAGGTTTAATTTATTATATATATGTATATAACGACACTAACAAAATTTGAGATTAAACTAGAGAATTCTTTTAAATGGGCTTAAAACTCATGCCACCTTTATTCGCGATGATTGGTCAAATAATTAATATAATTTGCTTTCCACGATTATCTCCTTAAAAAAGTAACATGCAATGGTCTTCTTTTCCTTGTTATTATGGTCGTTGGAGGTGGGATATCTCCATCTATTAATACCGTTATACCATTATACGAGTAACGAAGGAAATATAAATAAATATAATCCTCACCGAAGCTTGCATCAGTTGTTGCGGGAATATCAGTTACCAACCTACATTGATGTTGCAATTTAATGTCAGAAAAACATTAGAATATGTTGTTATTATTGATATATATCACGTGTTTAATGTTGCCGTTGTTATTCTTGCTATATATATAATGCTAGTACATTTTTTAG
>CAXKVV010001834.1:0-35571 GCA_964058805.1 Schoenoplectus triqueter
CACACTAAAGGAAACATGATTTATCACATCAAATTTTTTAATTTTCCATTTAAGAGGACGGTTTGATACTTTGGTGATTTTAAGATGGTTGAGGAAATTTTTTTGAGTGAGCACCTACTTGTACCCAACTCTAAGTCCAACTCACTTGATTTAATTATATAAACCATTCAAAAGAATTAATTTTCTAACTATTTAAAAAAATACTATTTTTTTAAATATATGAAATTTCGTCTACAACTAGAATTTTATATGAAAAATATTTTGAATGATCAGATCTATCATTTAAACTTTAAAGACAGAAGAACAATCATAGCACATGAACCATCCATACTACACGTAACACCGTAGCACAATTCTATATATAAAGAGAGAGGTTAACAAATATAAAATCATTTACATTTCAATCGAAAATGCACATAACTCAAATTTAATCGTAATATGTCTGAAATTTAAATTTATCCTTTTTATCAAACTCTTCATATAAAAATATTAGGGGATATAAAAATAAGGTTATTTAAAATTAAGTATTTATTTTAAATTAAAAAATAGATCTAAAATAGTAAAAAAATATTATTTTTTGTATATTTTTTTTCAAAAAATTTAAAATAAATACTTATAAAACTCTAAACACCTCAAATTTTTATATCTTATATTTTAATATGAAAAATTTTACGAAAAAAATAACTTTAGATTTTAGATATATTACAATAAATTTGAGCAACCTGTACTTTAGCTCAAAATGCAATGTTCGTATTACTCAACCTTTATATTTAGTCCTCTATATGGAGTGCACTTTTTTCATTGATATGCAGTTTTGTTGGAACGCATTAAAATAACTAAAATTTCTGTTCTGACAAAGGAAAATCTAGGACCACCCAAAGCATGCCGCCTCAATATTCCCTTTGGTAATGCATCTATGTAGATTTTAGACTATTTGATCCATGGGAACTTACATATCTAACTACACATACATCTATCTTCTTGTAAGATCATAAATAACACTACAAGGATTTTTTTTTTTAAAACGTCTATTTAGAATAAGTTTTACAGGCTAAAAGATTTGTGTGGTATAATTGTAAATTTTATTAAAAAATTTAGAACCGGTTTTACTAAAAAAACAGATTCTAAAATTGAGCTTATATCGATTTCTAAAATTTAGAATCAATTTTATAAAACAACCGATTCTAACTAAGCTTAAATAAAACCAGATATTTAAATATCTCAATAACCGGTTCTAAATTCAATCGGTTTAAAACCGGTTTTATAAAAAACCGACTCTAACAATTAATTTAGAAGCGATTTTTTAGAAACTATTTCAAATCTTTATAAATCTTTAAAATCATTTTTTTATAAAATTAAAATCGGTTGTTAATGAAAATAGACTCTAAATGTTTAATATTAGAGTTTCTCTCAGCTTCCAATCACATATCCATCAGAAGCGTCTCCTTCATCTTCCTTTTTTCTCTTCACCATCAGCAGCTCGATCTCTTCATTTCATCTTCTCACCAACCTACAGTACTTACCAATACATACAGTAATTAATATTTTTGAGATTTCCTCAAGGTTATTCTTCTTCACATAATTTAAATTTATTTTTTTAATTCTAGATTAATGGCGTTGTTAAAATGCATGACCATTAAGTTGCATTATTATTGTATAAATTATATATATATATATATATAATTAAAATTATATATGTATAATTGATAGTATTGTCATATAAGATCAAATTATCATAATTTATATTAATTTAGGTCGATACTCATTCGGGATTAATCTCAAATAATCTCTGATTTGAGACTAATTTTTGAATTATTTGTCTCATTTAGGATAGTGAGCATACACTAGCTATAATTTGGTATTTGAGAAGAATTCGGTTAGTATTTTCTCTATTGTTCCTACAGGAATGTACATATATGAAAATTTACGTTGACGTACTTGAGGAGTTTAGGAGAAATATTGTCGAATTTTTCTCAAACACCAAATTAGCTAGTGTATATTGACTAATGAGACAAATTATTCAAAAAATGAGTTAGGATGGTTGACCAGCCCAAAGGTAAATGCTAAACCTAAAACCCAAAATACTAAATTCTAAACCCTAAATTTGAGAGTGATATTTTTTTACAGATGGATCGCGGTATTTGAATGTATGAAATCAAAAAGAATATAATTGAATACTTGAGAGGGACCGATGAATTTTTTGAATGTGCCTCTGAAGATATGAGAAAGATGGGTGCATGGACACTTGTTTGTCTTTGTCGAGATTATCAAAACTTATGGAGATTTTAAAAAATCAAAGAAGTGAGACATTATTTAATTCATCGTGTATTTACAGATCGATACACCCGATGGATATGTCATGAAGAAAATATTAAAATTGTTAATAATATTAAAAATATTGTACGAGATGAATCGAGTGGTGGTGATTTATATTTAGATAATGATGAACAGGATGTATCAGAGAATGAAAATGTAAAAAATATAAAAATACAGAAAATATGGAAAGTCATCAATTGAATGAAATTATGAATGATATTGTAGCGGACTTTGTTGATATTCCTGAAATTTTTGAAAATTTGGACAACGATTCCAATGTATCAAATTTATGGAAAGTCATTATTTTTTGGTTGTACAAAATTTATGAAAATAGCTACTATTTTTAAATTGTGTAATCAGAAAGCCAAAAATGAATGGAGTGATAAAAGTTTTATCTCTTTACTATAACTTTTAGGAGAAATACTTTCAGAAAATAATTCAATACAATATTATAATGGCTCAATACATCATCGAGCTTTTTAAGAAGGATCAATGGCTCAACATCTCGATTTTACATATTTTTTGTATGTAAGAATTTTGAAGCATAATATTTCTTTTAAAATTCAAGTAATTTGATGAATATTTATTGTATATATTGTAGGGTTTCCTTCGATACGTGCAAGAATTTCTTAATTGAGAAGTACAATTTTATCAATTCATATTTTGCACGGAAACAAATGTACAAATTGATGTGGAACACATGATTAATTATCTGGGATAATGCTTTATAAATTACAAGGATCCGACATGCTACATGTTTCTTCCGTACATTGAGGGGTTAGAATTTTAAAACTAAATTTACTTATTTACTTGATTAATTTATCACACAATATTAATACATATGAATTGTATGGACATTGGATTCTTCTGATTGTGCAACTCAAACCCTCAATTGTTTACATCATGGTCACTCTAAATCGCATAAATAAAAAAATATGTTATCCAGGCGGCATAAAATATGTAATTTTTTTTTATTTTTCTTGACACTTCAATATAGACTATAATTAAATATACTCATTTCATTTATTTATGAAAGGGTTTTATGCTATTATTAGAATAAAAAATAATTCGAAGAAAAAAAATCTCAAGTTCACTTGAAAAATAATTGAGGTACGCAATTTAAACTTTAAATTATAATTAGTTAATTTATGATATTTAATAAGTTTGTGATTTAATTAGGATTTAGGGTTTGAAGTTAACTATTTATTATTTTTTAAAATTTAGAGTCCAAATCAGCTAAGTGGTAAATAGTGCGGTTATTATGTTATGAGATCGATGCATAACATAATAACCAAATATTCGCGCCAGAATTTTTTTTGAAGATATGAAAATTGACTTCAAATCCCTATTATTCTTTTTACTCTTTTTATATTGTTTTGGTTGACCAAAGCGGTAGAATTTTCATTTATTTTTTACAGGTTATCGAGACAACTCTGCAATGTTATTCGTAAGAAGACATCGATGAAATTAAGGAGATGATTGTAAATTGTATTGCATCTCAAGTTTAATTTATTTACTTCTTTCATTTTAGAACTTATTTTTTTATTTGTAATATTTTGTAATATATGTTTATGTTATTATGTTGTTATTGATTGTATATATGGCTAGAAAATATGGACTGGCAGAGAAAATAATGTGAATTTTGAAAAAAAAATATTTAGAGCCAATTTTATACTAAAACTGGTTCTTATTCATTGTTTGTGTTTCTTTTCTTAGAGCCTGTTTTCCAGAAAATCAGCTCTAATTGAGAAAGTGAATTACAGCCGATTTTGTAAATAAAAGCTTCTAAAGATTAGAACCGGTTTTTTTATATAGAATAATTGTTAGAGTCAGTTGTTTAATAATCGGCTCTAAAGAGAACAATTTAGAACCGGTTATTAAACAAAAATCGATTCTAAATACACGTCCAACATTTATTTTAACGCCGATTTTACAACCTTTAGAACCGCATATTTTTAGAATAAGTTATATAACCGATGCTAAATGCTTTATATAATCGATTTTAAAAGAATTTTTTCTAGTAGTGTAATCAGCAAATTGTCAGACATAACTCATATTGTAGTGATATGTCATATGTGTAGTAAAAATTTAATAATGCCGGTATCTTTGCAGAGTGGCGTCAGTGTGAAACAATTTGATTAGCATAATGGTTTTATTGGTGGATGAGGTTCCTGTATAATTTAAAGCGATATTAGTTTAATTCTGTATACTGAGAGTTTTGAAAAGTAAACATCATATTCAAATATTGACCGTACGGTGCTCAGCTGTATGGTAGACTGAATATAATTTTAAATCCGCTTCAAACTCCTGCTTTTTAAATCGGTCCCGAATCAGACACAAAGAACGAATATTCGACTTATATAATCAAGTGCTCCATATTTTTTAAAATTTGAGTAGCTCAGTATCTAAAAACAATTGAGAAAAATGTGCAAAAATAATGTATTCGACACAGAAGTTAAAAAAACTGACGTAAAAAAGTTATTGCGCAGAAACGAATTATACATTTTGATACAATGAAAAATCAGTGATTTTATTTTATGTTAATCTTACAACAATTATTTTTTTAACATAACGTCTCAAAAAAAAATTCATGTTATTGCCGAACGGTGAAGAACTTGTACGTTCAGCAAGCACTAGGGAAGCGGTAGGGCGGGCAAAAAAACTCATAGCCCGTGGCTTGCTCGTGACTCATTCGGGATCGACTCGCTATTGACTCGTTCGTTAGTGAACCGAGCCGTTAACGAGCCGGTTCGTTAAGCTCGTTAAGTTAATGAGCCGAGCTTGAGCTTTGGTTAGTTAGGCTCGCTTGGCTTGGTAAACTATTAATATTTATTATTTTTATTATCTTTGTTATGAATTTTTAGATAATAAGTAATTTATAGTTTATCATGTATTTAAACTATTATATCAAATTTATATGAAATATATTATTATAAGTTATTTTATTAATTTTTATATAAATTTTGATATAAATATTATAAAAAATATTATTAATTATTAAATAAGTCTTAACGAGACTTAGCGGGCCAGCTCGATTAGCTCGTTAATTTAACGAGTCAATCTCAAACCAAAGATTTTGACTCGGAAGTAGTTAACGAGTCAGCTCGACTCGGCTCATTAAGCAAATGAGCCGAGCACAAACTTGACCTAACTCGGCTCGGCTCTGCTCGTTTACAGCCCTAGGAAGCGGAGCTGGCTGACCCTAGATTTTTTTCTCAAAAATAAGTATGTTACTCAAGAAAATTTTCAAAAAAATTATAAAAATATAATTTATCCTAAAAAATATTAATAATAATATGTCTCTCAAAATTATACTTATTTCACTATGAAAAATTATAAAAATATACTTAATTTTTTAAATAATTATAATATTATACTCGCCCGAAAAAATTTGATCTCTATTTTGAAAGTTGGCTCCACTCGTGCAAGGACTATGTTGTTATTTTTTTGACTACTTGTAACGTTTTAAAAATAGTTGAATATTACGATAATTATTGTTGTAAATAATTTTTAAAATTATATAATATAATATTTGTCAATTTATAAAATAATTACATAGAAATTTAATATTTTTTTAGAGATTTATAAAATGTAGATATCAAGCTAAGCAGAAGAAATCAATCATGAAGATCTCAAGACATAGTTTGGTTATGTTAGATTTGTAATAATCAAAGATAATTAAAGTAGTCTTGAGATTAAAACAGACAAATTGAAGTAATTAAGCCCTAATCATTGCAACCGAAATCCTAAAAGTTGTAACGGATTAAATTTAAGTCTGTATATATTTTGACCAAATTGCTCCAGGACTAAAATACACTTAACCATTGCAGCGGATGACCTCGAGAGAAATTTCATTGCTTAACCATTATAATGGATCACAATATCTATTATAATGGATTAAATCATGTGTACAAAATTTGGCCAAAAAGCTCCAGAATAATTCCCTCTGACATCCATTATAACAGATTTTACATCCATTGCGACGAATAAATGTGCTAGGGTTCCATGACCTAACTGTTATAATGGCTATCTAACTATTGCAATGAATATGCTGATTTATTGTCGGTTTTGGTGTATCTCTATATATACATCTACCTTTTTTTTCTTAGACTTGGCGTGTTTTACCTAGATAAACTTAGCCCTTAAGTTCTCTAAGATCATATACTTAATTTTTTTTGTTCTAAACTCAATATTACTTTGCAAAATCATTTGAGAGTTTGTGAGAAGTTAGATATTAATTGTTCTCTAGTAAGACTTTGTTCTTGATGCCTCGTTTATTTCTTTTGGCTGACAGCTGCTCTGTTACTTGGTGTAAGGGATCAAAGATTTGTAGTTATAAAATACCTGCTTGTATTAGTGACTCGATGCAATCAATAGTTGTGATTTTTTTTCTTTCTCTCTCTTGCTTTATTTATTTATTTTTTGTATAAATTTGATATTATACCTTTGAGGAAAATAAAGTGGTATAGAGCATGTTGTATTGAATTTATCAAATGATATATTTAAGATTTATGAAAGAACTCCTAATATTTGAGTTTAACCATAAATTGTTTCAAGTATTGAATAAAGTGTATGGTGAATTACCTCAACATACTTGATATCTGAGAAATTATAGAACATGAGTACATACCACAGTTCAATAAAAACACTAAGGAGTTAACTGTTGAGTCTAAAATAGATAAAAAAAATAATGATTATGTAGTTAATATCATTCTCAACTTTGTTAGTGAATCAAAAGGATTTTTATTTGATAACACGATTAGTGCTCGTGACATGTGAAATTCACTAATTAGTGTATATAAGAAGAAAAAAAGTAGGTTGATATGGAAGTAGAGTTAAGCCCTAACCGTTGCAATAGAAATCCTAATTGTTAGTGAATCAAAGATGATCAAAATAGTTTTGAGATTAAAACAGACACATTGAGGTAGTTAAGCCCTAACCGTTGCAATAGAAATCCTAATCGTTAAACATATTAAATTATATATGTATAAATTTTGACTAAATTTCTCTAGGGCCAAAATGCAACCTAACCGTTGCAAACGGATATCCTATCCGTTGTAACAGATGACCTCGAGAGAAATTTTATTGCTTAACCGTTATATTATATCCCAATATCCGTTATAACAGATTAAATTATTTCTGTATAAAATTTGATCAAAAATCTCCAAAACAATTCTATCTGACATCAGTTATAACAGATCTTACATCCATTACAACGGATAAGTGCGTTAGGGTTCCCTAACCTTTTCTTTGCAATGGTTATCTAATTGTTGCAACAAATCTACCCGATTTATTGACAATTTTGGTGTATCTCTATATATACATCTACCTTTTTTTCTCAGACTTGGCGTGTTTTACTTAGCTAAACCTAGCCGTTAAGTTTTCTGAGGTTATATACTAAATTCTCTTTTGTTCTAAATTCAATACTACTTTGCAAAACTATTTGAGAGTTTATGAGAATCTAGATCTTAATCGTTCTCTAGTGAGACTTCGTTTTTCACGCCTCTTTATTTTTTTGGCCGACGGCTACTCTGTTACTTGGTGTAAGGGATTGAAGATTTGCAGTTGTAAAATATCTGCTTGTATTAGTGACTCGACGCAATCGACAGTTGTGATTGCGGGTCCCGAAGACATAGATTGTTCATAGTCAAACTCCGTTAAATTCTATTTTCTTTTTCTTTCTCTCTTATTTTATTTATTTATTATTTATGATAAATTTGATACTATAACTTTAAAGAAAAACAATGATATTCCACTCTTTGAAAGGTATGCAGTAAATAATTATTAACAAAAAGACTGTTGTTATTTTTAAGACGTTACTTATAAAAATAGATGTTGTATCATTGTATCAATGTATAATTTGTTTCTTCAAAATAACTTATTTACGTGTACGTTTAATAATTATTCTTTTGAATAATAACGTCTTAAAAAGAAATATGTTTGATACAACATTGTAATATTCCTCTGTTTCATGTTATTGCCGAACGGCGAAGAACTTGTACGTTTAGCAAGGACCTCTCTATTTTGCATGCATTAATTGTTGAACAATGTAATAATTTAATCATAAAAAATGTTTGTTTTCGCTTTTTTATACGAGCTTTGTTTAATATTAAAAAAGAAAATACAGTATAATACAACAGGGCAGTCAGAATGCGTATATTTTTTGCGTGCACAAAAAGCCGAAAACTGAAAGCATAGAGGAATTGCTATACGGCCACATGGCACGTCACATTATATATCATTCAACACCCTAATTTACGTACCAGCTTACTGATGTGGGCATCTGATCTATTAATACTTGCGTTTTCTTTTCTTTGTTTATTACCTCTCATGAAGTACGTAATACATGTTGCAACATTTGTCGATCAAAAATTCAAAATTGTAAAATGAATCATGGAGCTTTTCTTTAAAAAAAATTGAAAATCCTGTTTAGTTCTTTTGGGTAAATTAATTTCTAGGACGATACGCAATTTTTTCTGATAAATTTCGCTGACTACCTTTTCATGATTTTTTTTATTCTATACGAAGTGTGTTGAATGATTAAGAAATGAAGAATTAATTCTCTAAATTCGTAGTGATTCACTGAATTTGCAATTGACTAAAACTTGTGTACAGCTGTTGGAATCTCTTTCCCTTCTGACCATTGAGGAAGAGGCTCTTCAATTTTATTCAATATTCTGAAATAGTAGTCACTAATAACAACTATTTTTCGAATGTTTAATCAATGGAAATGTTCCTTCTGAAGGAGACAAAAGAACAGAGACAAAAAACAAAGTTAACAACTGGAAGTTGTATATATATATATTAATTTGTGGTTTGAAGTAATGAGGGGCACATGACCCTGAATTAGTGTAATAGAAAATGAAGTTAAATTAATACAACTATTAATGCATGTAAAAGATGGTCCTCAAAAAACAAAGTTTTCAGCACTTCTACTGTCTCAAATCATTACTGACTCAAATGCATTTTAATTAGAGTTCGATCGGTTGATAATTAGTTGAAAATTTATTAAAGAGAGAACACAAAACTATACATATCGTTCGTTTTTGTTTAAAGATGTCAAATATAACATCACCATGAATTGTAGCTATTTTTGCCTTGCTATGAGAGAGAGCTGACACACACGTAATTATGTTCTTGGTACCGGTTTGGTAACCTCTCTAAAATAAAATAATTATAATTATAACAACATATTATTAGGATTTAGGAATAGAAGGAAATATAATAAAAAAAAGTAAAATAAAAGAGTTGACCGAAATACCTTATATCGTGATTTGAAAGTGGAAATTTTCTACTGAAATGCGTCCAAATTAACCAAAAGCTGAACATTCTGCTGACAGAATTCAGTTTTAGGTGATATCTGGTGGATTTTCAAACCTTAACTGTTTGGAATCCAATTTCTTTCTAAATGGGATGTTATGAAGATTGAAAAGCTGATTGTATTTTTATATAAAGAAGCTAGTTTTAGCCTATTTCAGTTGAGCAAACTCCGGGTTGCTATATATACATGTGAGTGGGATCCATTGACAATGGGTTATTTTGACAACTTTGACAATTTAAATAAATACAAAAAAAATAGAAAAGAAATTATAGATATGTTTTTCTACTTTTAGATTGATGATCATTCAAATTTCATATAATTTCATCATCGTTTGATAGTCCATCAAAAATCGTTAATTTAGAACCATTGCAAATTATATAAAAATTTAATGGTTTTTGATGGACTATCAAACGATAATGAAATTACATGAAATTGAATGACCATCAATTTAAAAGTAGAAGAACACATCTATAAATGTTTTCACATTTTTAAGATTTTTTTTGTATTTATTTAGAGGTTCATTATCAAGGTTGTCAAAATAACCCATTGTCAACCGATCCATTCTACATACATATATATATATATATATATATATATATATATATATTATGGTGCTTTACAAAGCAGAAAACCGTTATTGCTTCGGGATGAGATTTCATATCCCGAGGTCTCAAATGGTCAATCTAAGTTGCTTAATAATTTTTTCATGTCAAAATTTTGTAGGATATTAAATTTCATGATTTTTTTAGCTTTCTAACTATTTTATTAAATTATTTAAAAAAAAAAGCTCTGAAATAGACTATTTCTTATGTTAAACAGTGTTATTTTTGAAAATAATTTAAAAAATAGTTAGAAAGTTTCAAAAATCATGAAATTTAATATCCTACAAGATTTTGATATGAAGAAATTATTGAGCAATTTAGATTGACCATTTGAGATTTCGGAATATAAAATCTCACTCCGAAACAATAATGATTTTTGTTTTTCATGCTTACTGTTACGAAAAACTAAACAGTGGCCCATTGTTGAATAGTGTACTATTTTACTATTGTGAGCTATGCGTTATTATGACTGTTATTATCGTTATAGCGGACATAGTTTGACATAGCACAATATTAGATCATAACATAACTTTTGATCTTGATTAGTGAGATATTTATATCTGATTGTGGAATAAAAAAATTACCAAAAATAACAATATTGCTACGAAAGAAAAAATAATTGCGGAACAAAAATAACAAATTTTGGAATGAAGTCTGATTAAATTTTTTTTATTTCAAATAATAACTCGTCCCAAGATATCCCTTCCCCTAAAATAACTAATAAAATCTGAACACAATCTGGCTTCTTTTTTTTTCAATTTGTTTGGATTTGGATTTAATTAAGCAGATTCGATTAGCAAGGTTCTTTCTTTTCATAACCACGTTTCAGACAATAAGAGGCTCTCTGGCCTTTAAAATAGACATTATCCTGTGCTCGCTATGTGAATTCACATACACCACTAATCCACTATTCAACAATTAGCATCACGCACACGCACGCACGAATCCTAGTGGAACAATGGAGGTGTCCATTGCAACAGAGTTTAGCATAACAAAACGGGTTAGGGTTAATTGACAATGTTTACTCGTTATTTTGGATAACACTTTCTAAAATTGTATAAAAAAAATGATTTTATAGATAAATTTTCTGTAAAGTATCAATTCTCATACAATTTCAATATCATTTATTGTTTCATCAAATTCCTTTAGATATGGACCATTATGAATTTCATAACAATTTTCATCAAACTTTTAGTAAGTTTCACTTTCTTCATGTACTTGTCATATTTGAAAATTTACAACTTAGTTGTCGATATTATCAAACATTCAAACTAATGTGTTATCCCACAACTGGCCTTAATTAACAATTATCCTTTCTTTGTTCGTTTTGTTCGTTTGTTCTCATATACCACTCGGGTAAAATTAGATTTTCATTAACGTGAGGCAATAATAATTCTTAGTGGATCTCTGGTTATCATCTCCTTTCTTAATAGGAACGTTATGACATAAATTTCCTCAAGTGAAACACTTGTAAGGAACCATCTTCCAGCTGATCACATGGTTATTTATAATTTATTCAACAAGTAATATTCACAAACCGTGAAGAATGCAGGGTAAACATGTCCGGCCGATTTTTTTTTATTTTCTTTTTGTGAAAAAAATGACTACTTTGAATTTAAACAGAAAAGTCAATATAACTCATGTGGTGGTCAAAAGTTTTGGTTGTCAAGGAATCCCTTCCCAACTTATATTGTTTGAAACAACTTTCATACAATTCTTATATGATTATCAATAAAACGAAAAACAATACAATGATAAATGCTGGAATATCAAGGACCTAAAATTTATAATTATATAATAAAGAAGTAAAGCTTTCAAAACATCATCACTTATATTATCCATTGGATTTGCTTTTCTCTCCTCATCTGTATTAATTAATTGGATGGCTTATATGTTTCTAAATATTTTTCATTAAAAAATATGTTTGATGTACCTTATGTGTAATTTATTTTTTAAATAAAACCAACCTTTTTGTCTTCTTTTATATTTCACATTGTATCACTAATTATATTGTATTATTATATAAATCATTTTATGTTATATACATATCATGTTGCAATAACTATCTATTATATATAAAATTTATTTACAGAAATATATATATTTTTAAAAAATATTTTTTTCATTTAATGTTTTTCCCGGAGTGAAGCCCGAAAAACAACCCTACTTGAAGTAATTTGTTCTTTG
The DNA here is from genome assembly GCA_964058805.1 of Schoenoplectus triqueter. Taxonomy (NCBI): domain Eukaryota; kingdom Viridiplantae; phylum Streptophyta; class Magnoliopsida; order Poales; family Cyperaceae; genus Schoenoplectus; species Schoenoplectus triqueter. The sequence continues at coordinate 12,427 of CAXKVV010001834.1, forward strand.
TTTTCAATTGACCTAATTCTATGATATTCTGGTTACAATTGAGCTAATGCAGTGTTAGAATTACCAGTATATTTGTACCATTGTACTCAAAAGTATACTAGTCAGAATATATGTTTACATAGAAAAGCTCAAAGTAGTATGCAGAACAAACCAATCAAAACTGAAATGAGACCCTTCTTTTGTTTTTAAGGGAAATGCGTCTTAAAACAAGAACCAAATTACTCGATAAGTGTTCAAAGATATCAGTAACTATGTGCAGAACCGTTAAAGTGGAATGTGGTTTTATCGACCAAAAAAAGACAGATTCTGTTAAATTCTCTAATTGGGCTCTATACTGTGTTTTGCTTTAGCATATTATGGTTTCAGAATACATTTATGCCAACATTACTAGATCATGAGCCGTCCACTCGTCCTAAAGATGACTACTACTAACAGGATAAGGTTCGTTCAACTTATTTTATTTATTCTGCACCCTTGGCATTAATTGTTCAGGTACAAAATTAGTCCTCACTGGATGAAGATTAGAACATTGGGTACCTTTACTAAAACGACTAGCATGTCTACAAGGGGCAACTCTGACAATTAATTGTAACAAAACAAGCAATTTAGGCAATCAAAACCAGAAAACAATAATAAATAAAAATTACAGAATATCACAAAACACGTATACTTGCCGGTATAATGCTAATATCAAATGATCCAGAAGAAAAAAAAAGACATACTCCTAGACTAACCACGTACTTGTAATTGTAAACACATGATATTATAATGAGAAAGATTTACAAAAGCATACTCTAAAAAGAGAAAAAACAATGATAAGAACAAGCATTATCAGAAAAAATTCTTTAAAGGGTCAGTGATAGAACCCTTGACATTAGAGTAAAGACCATAAAGAGAGTATTGGTTCATGTTAGAGACCTCATACCATGAGTTGAGTACAGCATCGTGGTTGTCCGTACCAGAAAAGGCAACCTGGATGCCTACACCGCAATCAATTTGACCACTTTGGCTTTTACAACTAGACCTCTTTACTGCACACGTAGTTTCTTCAAGACACTCAAAATTGCCACCTGAGCAAGAGGAGCAACCATTTGTTTTCCAGTATAGGTTCTGAATTGTGCCTTTTTTGAACTCAAGGACCTGAAATAAGAATTTATTTAATTTGAGAATACAGAAATTCAATTTTCTCTTTCAAAGACAAGATGCAAATAACTTTATATCATTTTCCAGAACAACACAAATACAGAGCTAGCATTTAGTGCACAACTGATGATTTTTCTATATTTCATTATTGTTATATACTAGCCTACCCCAACTTGTTTGAGACTAAAGGCCTTTGTTGTTGTTGTTGTATGGTACTGTCCCAACACAAGCGTGGCAGCATCCAGTAAAGCAACTTCCATCCATTTATTCATCCAAACTCTCAAGTAATATGCTTACCAAGCTGGAAGAATAATTCAACTTAATGTACCTAGTTCTTGTCATAAAATCTGTTCAAGGAGCTATATCTTGTTTTGTTTATTTTTTGTTTGCAGTATACCAATGCAAAACGTGAAGCATGCAACCATTGCAAAGAGGAATAATCCCTCCACATTTTATAAAATTAATTTCCAAATTACCCCTTCATCCTCTCCACCTATTATAAATTTATTTAAGATGGTTAAAACATTTTGCAAGAAACTAAGAATAATTGCCATCTCAGCAAAAATGTCTCATATACTTCTTGTTCTGCTTAATTATCAGTTTTCTTCCCAGGGGCTGCATAACTATTATTGCCAAAATACATACCAGTGTAAATCCTGTGACAACATAACTATTATTGCCAACAAATGTTGGAAAGGACCGAGCTGCATACTTCCTACCCGCAAATGCAACCATCCACCCCCCTGAATTTGCCTGAAATTAATAAGTAAGAAATAACAACATAAAAAAAAATTACATATTAAAATGTAAATGGGGAAGATGTAACTACAAGTATATTTTGAAAGTTGAAGCAAAGGTTTCAATAACAGGTCTGTACACACTCAATGGTGTTTTGGTGTTATAGCAAGGATTTTTAGATAGATTCAATGGGAATTCATAAGCAATGAAGTCACAATCCCATGGATGTTTGCTTGTTTTTTCATAGCCACCGAATGAACATATTCCCATCTGGAATCACTAAAACCTTGGTGATAAAAAAATCTAACAATATTCTTTCCACAAAGAACTGAGGCAGGTAGGTACATCCTATGCATTAATAAAACAGGCCATAATTTAAGGATCTTTTGTGACACATCCTTGAATCACAGCATATAGACTACTAAGGGGGAATTGACAACACTAATTGATTATACACTAAATACAACAATATTCCACCAATAATTATGATAAATCTATGGGATTATTGATCACTACTCAGTGACCTAGAGATCTCGTTAATCAATCCTCACATTAATATTAATTCTATATTTATATATTAATATAAATATGTGTCTGTATCTATATATATATAGCTACAATATATATTACACTAAAACAAAATGTTTCTAGGTTCTGGGGATTAGATGCTTTAAATTAAATCAATAAGATTTAGCACTAAATTTGATCTAATAATTAGTTCCTTTGATCAGCATATTTATGATAATATGACAGCGTGTACTCCATAAAATTTCCACTCATCTAAAACAAAACACAAGAAATCCTAATCAATTGAACTGTCTGTTGTTTCAGATTATTGAAATTAAGGATCCAAATAACATTTTTTAAATTCAATCAATTATGGACTATTTCTGAAGATATGACCAAATCCTGAACCCCAATTATAAGCCTAACGAAGCTTACAAGGACCTGAATCATAAACTTGTTATCATTATTATCTTAGCGGTGCTGAATGTCATCTAGTGTAAATTGTAGAAATCATCAGAATTTCCATGCACAAAATATAGCCGTAGCCTTAGTTTGCTAGAAACCATCCTTGAGTTGCATCAATTAGCAGGTTTTACCGAAGTACAAGGAAACATAATTAAATAGGCTAAGAATTTTTTGGTGAAAGTAGAAAAATAGAGGGGGAAAATAAAAGAAAGTAAAATTAAGTTACTATGCTTTTTTGAACATATAGAATTATTAAGTTCCTCACAATCCTTTCACATTTTCCTAAAGGGACCACAACTTGAACAAAATTATTTCCCTCCCTTCCTAAAGCGCAGGTCCAGCAATTAGAAGCATAAAGAACTAAAAAGAAAACATACACCACCATAAATCAGTAATAACTTGCTAGATTCTTACAGGATCGAAACCAGCGGAGGAATTAACGGTCAGGTAGGAAATCTCGTCGACTTTGGGCCGAAACACGGCGAGCTGAGCGTTCTTCGACTGGAGAGAGAGGCGGCTGTCGCACGGCGAGTATCGTGTCTGGCCAGAGAAGAACGAATCGTAGCTGGCGAAAGCAACACCGAAGGAGAACCCGTCCCACCGCTGCACCGTCGCATCCTCGCAGGGGCTGTACACGCCATTCTGATCACTCGCGTGTACGGCGGATATCAAGAGCATCAGGGAGAGGGATGCGGTGGCGATCGCAAGCGCTCGCGGCATCATAGGAGAAATTTGTTCGTTTGATTGGTGCAAGAATCGGGAAGGTTGCGTGGGCAGCAGGGGTTTGAGTTTGACCGTTTCGATTTCGAGTCGCCTGGGTTTCAGACCTGAGAAAGACAACTGGAAACGCGTGCGTTCCTGGAACCGGCCTTTACTGATATTGATAAGACAACGAATCACATGACGCACAGGTCTGTCAAGTATTAGTAGACCAGGTCCAGGTGCAACTAATAAGTCCATTATTGCTGGCTTCTCGTTTGGAGGGACTTTTGTCTGGGGTGCAAATGGTTGGTCTTTCAAGAGTCAAGACTGGGCTTTTGCTTTAATCCGGGGTCCAGTTATCAGTGGATATCGATTAGTACACCAGTTGTACTGTAAACGGAGACGGAATTACGGGTATATTTGTGGGAAGATGAGAATTCGGTATAGCCCAGTATAAGTATTCCTTCTCGACTCTCGAGATATTTTGTAGTTGGGCTCAGCCCAAACATTTGGACGTCTACTTTATTGGGGTTTGCCTCTATGATGAATACAGATGGATCCAATTAAGTATTCATAGAGTTAAAATGAGGTAAACTCGATCCATATATTTCAGATCTTGTTATTATTCTCATAAATACCACCCCGCATTTCTCACCCTTGATTTTTCTTGATGGATTAAAAATCGGTCGTTAGAAAACAGGCACAAATTGTTTTAACTTATAAAATTTGAACTTGTGTATTAACAAAATCTTAGCTAAATTCCTATAAATGTGTACCATATAGTAACTTCGGGATGAAAAAGGTTATGTTAAGACAATGATATTAATAGTTAAAACTATATGGCACAACAACAACATTTTTATTATTTATAAGATTTATTTCATGACCTCATTATATTTTTTTTCGAGTTAACAAAAAATATGAAGCACATTTTGTTCAAAAATTTTAATATGTATAATTAAAATTATGTGAAGCGCATGTAATATTTTAATTGCACTATTATTATTATGAAAAATAAAAAAAATAAGTTGATACAGTTGAGCAATAAACTTTGTTGGCGTTAAATCTCTCTTTATGAAAGTATTTTTCTTATAAAATAAAAAGAAATTAATGTGTAATTTTCTTGCAACACTCAGATGCTTTTAGCGGGCAGCGACCACTCTTCACTGCTTGCGCCAATTGGTATCAGATTCTTTCCATTTATACCCAAACAAAAGATTCTTCCAATTTGCACCGCATCTTACAATGGCTGTAGTCTGCATAGCGGTCCAGCATTTCCTTTTCAAATGACACGAACCTCACAGATATTGTTAAATATAGTATTTCGGAATGCACCAAATGTCGCACTAGTATATAATGCAAATTTTATACTTTGAAGTATATAAAACTAACGATATGATATTTAATCTAATTGTACGTCAATACAATGATTATATTCAAAAATAAAAATATAACTATACAGGTCACAATAAAAAAATTGTATAGAAAACATTTTATGGTGCTTTGCAGCGTAAAAACATAAAAAGTCATTATTTCGGCTTAAATTTTTTAATGTTGAAATTTGAGTTATCAATTTAAGTAGCTCATCGCAATCTACATATCGAAATACTGTTTTAATACCAATTTTTTTATTTTCGATTTTTTCTTAAGTTTTTGAAAGATAAATTTATTTAAGTGCATATATTATTATTTTAGAACTATTTTAAAAATACAAAAATATAGTAAAAAATCAAAAATAATAATAATTAATGTGTCATAAGATTTTCAATATGCAGAATATTTAAGCAACTTAAATCGCTCATTTAAACCTTTAATATTCAAATTGAAGCTAAAGTAATGACTCCTCTTTATTTTGCAATATGCATCAATGTTACCAACTTTCAATACCCTACCATTTGACTGAACACTCATATGCCTCTTCCAGTCGCCAAGGTGTCCAGAAACTTACTCTTCATTCAAAGACTTCGCACGCGCCTTTATTTTCGTACCTTCAACTCTAATCAACCCTCGGCACTTCGCCTTGCATATTCTCCTAAATGGGGATGTTGGCATTTCCGCTCGCTTGGAGTATTATAGGAATATATGAGATTCAAATATTTCTTTATAACTCATATAACATGATACGACATATACACAGTTTTTTTTATAATAATTATTCAAATAATTCTAATTTTAATAATAAAAATAATAAAATTAAAATTTTAAAAATATGAATGGCAACACGTCACTGTCAGTGGCGCTGTATAAACGTGTCAGTCTCACTGGCTTATTTGGACAAAGACGCTATTGGGATTGACATCTTTTAGTTTTTTTTAACTTAAGAGTGAAATAGAGTGGACTTAGCCAGACGCTAGCGGGAAAAACGTCATTCCCGCTGGTGTCTTTCAGTTTTTTTTTTTAAATAACTGAAAATTAAAAAAAAGACGTCACTATCAGTGACGCTGTGTAACTCGTCACTTGCAGTGGCGCGCTGCCTTTTGTATTCTTAAAATTTCAATTTTATCACTCTTATTATTAATATTAAAATTATTTAAAGAATTATTATAAAAAAACTGACATATACATATAATTTCAAAAAAAATAAAAAATAAAACGACAGACATTAACGCCCGTATACTTGACACTTTGAGTCCGCCATCGATCGTGTGATAATAATTTGATTGGAATAAAAAGAAAAAATAAATTACATAACTATTTTAAATGTCATTACAATTACACCCAACTCTATTACTCGGATTCAATTTCACTACCATATATTTTATGGCAGGAAAAATTTGACACTCCACTACGGCCGTCAGATTGATTTAAATAATTCATATTAAATTCAGAAAGAAAATTATTATTAAATAAGCTCCACTATCATACTCAAATAGCACCACAGTCATACTTAAATGACAGATGATAAATTTTTCTATTACTCCTTTGGATTAAAAAAAAAAGATAATTTTTTTACTCCATACCACGGTCCACAACTACTTTATTTATTTATTTTTAATAAAAAGAGAAATTAAATCTATCTAAACTTAAATATCTATAAAAAAAATTCCGAACTCCGCACGGAAAAAAAAAACAGATTTACTTTTTGTTACTAATGCTGTTTGTTGATTACCAGGGAAGCACTTATGATGATGCTAGTTAGATTCATTGAATTATCATGGATAACAATTATTTTGATAGTTACTTGCATGATCAGATTTAAATGAGAGATTTTTCTCTCTTTCTTTCTCTTTCATATTGTTTCTTTTTTCAAGTTCTCTTTTCTCTGTCTTTCCCTTTCTGATTGTTTCTTTTTCAAGTTCATTTTTCTTTGTATTTCACTTTCTGATTGTTTCTTTTTCTCAAGTGCTTTTTTTCTTTGTATTTCACTTTCTAATTGCTTCTTATTTCAAGTTCTCATTAATATATGGAGTTACGAATTAATGATAAATCACTGTGACCTATTCTTTTTAGTTTGTCTTTCTTTGTGATAAACATATTTAAGTTGGCCGCACTATAGGAAGGCTGGAGCGAACTTTTAGCAATCGAGAGGTTGAGACGTGTCGTGGTCTTAAATATATGTGTTCATTGTTTGAATAATTTTAACACGGTGAAACATATACATATAATACTGCATAAATTATAAATATGTCTAAAACTTCATTATTTTTTCTTTTTTTTTATTTTATCATATTATCTTTTTGTTCTGAGTTTTTATATATTTTTATATATTTTTTAATTTATACAACGCTACACAATTGATGACACATGACCAACACTTATAAATACGAATAATTTTTGCACGGCGTGTTAGACTTATTATCTATTTTATATGTGTATTTAAATTTTCAAGATTTTAACGTAGTAAAACACACATCTAAACATATGAACATGTAACACACATAATACACATATTTATAAATTCACTGCTTGTGAAAAGGTTACACCTTTATTTGGCTCCTATAAAGAGGCGCCATCCATGGGCGGATCCACCATTCCCCGGGGGGGCAGCGCCCCCCCCTGGATTTTGAAAAACAGTGCTTTTCGGTAATATTTTCGGTAGTTTGTCCCCCCCTGGAAATTTTTTTGGCCCCCCCTGGATTGTCTGATTAATTTTATTGAGAAAAAATATTTAATATCATATATAATGAAATAATTATGCAAAGATATCAAAATATAAAATTTTATAGACGAAAATTTTCTTCATCAACTTCATTATCTATTAGTTTGAGCTTTATTTTATTGTTATTTTTAATATATAAAATGTTATTATTCTAATAAATTTTTTATTAGGTAAGAATATATATTAAATTATTATTTTTTTATTTAGTACCCGATTAGTTAATGGATTTAAACCCGATAAGCTATTACAATCCGATATTTGTCCCCCCTGACTAAAATTCTGCATCCGCCCATGGCGCCATCTCAATTAATATTTTGTTTTTAACCAAAATAATAATTTTAAATAGCGGATAGTGGCGCTATTGCGGACGCTATCGATTCATGTCATATGTGAATGTTTTCACCATTTTTTACAAATTATATAGTAAAATTATTGAAAAAGTAATGGCAAAATTATAACAATAAGTTATATTATGGTCAATATTGTTTGACAATGGTGATAAATTGATAATTATTGATTTAATGATTATCAACACTGACTTCATGATTTTGATAGATCGAGTATACATTTTATTGCAATTTTAAAATATTCTCTATTGAAAGATTAAAAGTAAATTAATGTGTCCTATTTTAAATCATAGAGAACATATAATTTTAATAATTGATACTTAGGATTAGTTGGTCAATTATTAAAGTCGTAGAATAAAGTTGATTGTCTATGTATCTTTCCTCAAATGTAGAATTATACTACAATACAAATAGAATAACTTTTTTATCTAAATGAGGGGAATTATTTATTTATTTAGTTATTTAATATATTTTTTCTTTTGAGAATTATAAGTTTTTATAAAAATTGACTTTTATCAATCAATCCAATTAATATATAGAATATTAACGAGACATATAACTAAGGTATAAAGGACAAAATATCGAGAAAAAAAACAATAACATCATCGCGTTTTTCATCCAACTATATTTAAACCTTTGAAAACTCAATTTACTTGTATACAACTTATATATGCATCAGGTTCCATCGCATCATGTATTACTAGATGTGGCCTTTGCCTCTACATAATACATAGGATGGGAATAACAGATATCCACCAGACAGTTTACAGGCAGTCACTAGAAATTGGAGGAGAAAAAAACTTTTATACAACGCAAAAGGAAGAGATGAATCCGATAGTTCCAGTTGGCCACCTCAAAATCCCTGCAAATGTTAAAAAAAAAAAAGAAGGGTTATAATCATGCCCTAGGTTGAATCCAGAAATCAGTAAAAGAAGAACGTTTATTAACTTTTAAACACACTGTAAATGAATTAAACAACAGAACTTGATAAGTTTAGCAAATATCCAATCAATACATCAAAATTTCAACTGCCAACCAATTACCATAAAAATGCTATTGCAAAACATAACATAGCAGATGACCTCTATAGACAACTAAAATTTTATCTCCATTCCATGTCAGTAACCCAGAATTCTGCATATTATAAAATCAACAAAAGGTATTTTTCCCTTCAAGAAATACATAAGCAAGCTAAAAGGAACCAAGAAACTATAGAGTAGCTAGCATAGTGCAGAAACATGCCAGCTTGTACATGCTGGTAATACAGGTACCAAGTCAAACAGATCAAAATGAAGGTACCAAGTCATCAGTGCCATACTGGGGTTGAAAATGTAAAATTAGCCAAATAACACACGAAATGAGGTATTCTTTAAAGCGTAGTACCATGCACAAACAGCACAATCATTCAGGTCATTAGCAAAGCAGTAATATGATAGTAAGAATCACAATTATCAGAACAAAGTGGATATGGCACTGATCTCATCAGTATTATCGATAATCTGTTTAGGTTAGAAATAACATGTGAATTCTAGGTGGATGTCAGGTGTAAAAATAGCATAACCTTTGGCATTAATTTTATCCTGCTGGATTTATTAGACAGGTGAAAGACACAAAGTGGTACCAGATAATGTTCAAATTTATGCTATGACTGGTCTTTTGTTTGTTATTTTGTGGTGGTACAACATGAATTATCATCATCGTATTTGTCAGACTAACTGTGGGGTCATGTGGTTTTTAGAGGACTATTAGAGACAGTAGAGACCCAGGGTTTGTCAGTTTTTGATGGCTTTGCAATTTCAAACATTACCAAATTTTGGTTTATAATGGAAATGGTGGCAGCATGCTACTTATTTAGAAAAAAATGAAGAAACAGAATTTTTCCACACCTTCATCAAACTCTCCGAAACCGTAAAATATCTCTTTGGAGTTCTTTTCCATTCACTTATCATGAAAAATAACATCCTCAGCAATGTCCATCAATGGCTCGAGACAGTCCCTTGAAAACTTCCTTGCAAACAAATATGAATAGCTCGAATCATTTGTCTGCCTCAATTCTTGGATCAGCTGTGGCGTTATCTCAGCAGGCGTGTAAGTGTGTGGATGCCCACCAATACTGTAAGTCCAGTTAACCCGAGTCAGAGTGTACCCACTGCAGCTTTGTGGGTCCTTCATGCTGAGTAAGGTAGGGAAATAGTGTTCTTCAGGATAGCAAGAGTCTTGCATGATAGGAAGGCAAGGGATGCGAAATTTTCGCCAAAGGTGTCGATCATAAACTACAAGACGAGCATGGCGTCTTGAGAGGACAAAGAACTGGGATCCAACTCTGAATTGGTCAAATGGAACTTCAGGTAGCATCACATCTTCACCTCTTGCCACATAGCTGTTTAGAGAATAATATAAATTTGTTAACGTAGTACAATTGCTGTTTTGATAAGCTTTCTTTAGGTTCTGTCTTTGTGGGCTTGTTTAGGATAACATGGAATCCATTATTGTTGGTAATATGGCATTACAAAGGCTAATAATTTATCCATTTCAATTTTACTAAAAAAAAAGGATATGCACAAAACTCACAACCAGTACTAAACCTTACTAAGAGCCCGCAGTTTATGCTAAAGAATTCATGTCCTATAAGTTTTGCAGCCATTAATTTTTTTAATTTTATTAATTGAACATTTTATCCTGGTATGATAGTACAATACCAGGCCTTCTTCATAAGACATCACCGATTTGCTCAAAAGTAAGGGAGTACATTCTATACAACTATAGGTCTCTGTAATTTCATTTTCACATGGTGTTACACCCCAAGAGGCCAAGATGACTTATGCCATTTGTTCTATCCAGCAAGCAAGCCACAATTTAATCCCTGCCTTCCCTCATAATTTGGAAATTACCAAGTCTGCGCACAGTATCAAGTTCTGCACTTTCTGACATTACAGAAGCGTAAATCCAAAATAACTATCATTTACACACTTGAGAGCTAAGTGTCAGAGGAAAAATAACTATCTATTGCTAGTTAGTAAAATTGATGATACCGGTCCCAGAGTTGAGGCTCGCCTGAAAGAATCTCAATAAAGCTCCTCTTCCACTGGTCTGATACCAGGCTCTGGTACACAAAGTTAAATGAGTGAATCGGTATGCACGACTGGGACAGTAGTGCAAAAAATTCGTTTGCCGCGTCATCAATAAGAGCAGCTACCAAAAGCCGCCTCGTCGCAGCAATCAGGCTAGGCGAGGCGCGCTGAGTTGGCGTTGCAGGTATGAACCGGTTCGCAAATAAACCAGTTACTGGTTTCTCCAACTTCGCAGCTGGGTCCAGGTGGATGTAGATGTTAAAGAGATTAGTGTTGTTTTGGAAGAATCTCTCCCACAGAGGGGTGAAGTAGAGGTCGGTGTTGGTCAGAAAGAGGAAAGCGATCTTGGGCTGACGTGGCAGTCGTAGAGATGATGTGGAGGGTGGTGATAGAAAGGCGCGGCGAAATATATCGTCGGCGGCGTCTTGACCGGGGTTTTTACGGGGGAGGGCTTGCGGGATAAGGTTGGGGAAGAAAAGTAAAAGAGCGGGAAGGGAAAGGAGCAAGAGAGAAGAAAAGAGAAGAGGAGAGAAGTGGTGAGGGAGCATCGTATGACTTGGGAGGTTTTAGGGGAGGTTGCGCGAAAGTGCTGTGTGAATGAGAGAGAAGTTTTGGTCGGAGCTTTGGAGAAAAGTGGACGAAGAGGGAGGAGAGTAGGAGACTGTCTGTGACTCTGTGTGGAGTGAGAGAGGAGAAAGTCAGAAAAGCTAAAAAATGTTGGCTGGACGAAGATCACAGCCGTGCATTGCAGGATAATATGGTAATCATGATATAGGATCTTTCTTCATAAAATATGGTATATAGGTTCCTGAAATTAACAATATCACATTAATATAGAAAATTAGAAATGTTCATTTATATATATATATATATATATCATTATACTAATCGAGTTTTCTAATTCTCAACGCCGAAATCTGTTCTTTTATTTTTTGTTATTTAATTGTTATCACTTTGTTGATCAACAATCAACAATAATAGAAGTTAGATGAACAAAATAAACAGCGTATGGGAGATACTAACATAAGAAATGAAAGAAAATACTAACATTATATTACTCGAAATAAATATTAAATATTGTAATATGCAATAAATATTAAAAAATATAACTCTATAACCAATCATCAATTATTTACTAATCTTGCATATATATATATATATACAACAGTACAACATACACTCCACTATTTATTTGTAAGATCACTAGAGGTACCATATTGTACGTTATCTACATGACAAGCTCCGGGTGTATGCAAATCTTTTTTTTTCTTGATGAACCAAATCTTTTTTGTTTAATGCAATACCGCTGCGTGTTCACACCTTTCGTCAATTGCCTTTTCGTAATTTCTAATATTCAACATCGATTTTTAGCGGTTATATCCACAGGAAACTCATGAACTGACGCTCTCACTCATAGATAATAACCGTTGGATATGAAGTAGTGCACCAAATAGGCAGTGGATATCTTTTTGCGTGGACGGGAGTAAATTTCGGCGGTGCGTTTCGCACTGTTATAGTCTTTGGAACGTTATGTCAGCTATGGCGAGAATTTATTGCAACTTCTGCTCCAGTATTTTACTCGGGAGCGCTGAGCGCATCTCGCAACTCGCAAGGTGCCTTCTGCACCAGCACCATACACGAGGACAAAACAGTGTCTTGACTGGAGAACATGTGATGGCGCGATAAGAACGAGAAGTGAAGTGGTAAGTGTCAATGTATGTACGCGACTCGTGTCACTGTTACGCATCAGGAGGGTTTCCGTTTATCTAACGTTTATTCCGAGGATCCACTGTGGCAGCAGTTAGAACTGTCACAAAAATACAAAAATGCGTACCTCGTGGATTGCTGTGTTCAGAATGATTTAAGTTTATTAAACTCGTTAAATTGATTTATTAGATTAATTAATTAAGTTTGTGTTTGATCTCGGTCGCTAAATTTATAAATTCGTTAAATTATTAATATTTATTTTTATTATTTTATTATATTTTTTATATATTATATAAATTATAATTCAATAAATATAAAATTATGTATAGAATAGATGTCATTGATCTTATTTTTTTAATTTTGATATAAAATATTTATATAAAATATTATTAATTATTATACAAACTATTAAGGAACCAACTAGGCTCATTCATTAACTTAATAAATCAATTTAAAATCAATAAATAATATTTTTCTTGGCAATCATAATTGCAAAATGATGCACAATTATAAATGGTAATATATTTTTTAGAAAAAAAATTAAAAAAATGTAATTTTATTTTATAAAAGATTTATCTAATTGAGTGTAGAGAAGAAATGTACTAATAATTATTTCTCGTACTTCAATAAGAGATTTCATTAGATATGTCTTTAAAGGGTCGGGTCGGGCTTCTCAAATGCCGGGATTAACGGGCTTATGAGAGGGTCGGGTAAGAACCGGTTTGATAAGAGTTTTTAGATGACTGGATTAAAAGGAGTTGATTTTTAAGAGATGAGACAGATCTATAAGAAGTTCGGCTTTTACCAAACCTTTCAGATTCTAAGGGAATAAAAACTAAGATCAGAAAGAAGGCTTGTTGGGAAGTTCAACTACTATAATAGTGTAGGGATTCGGAATGCCCAAATCCCATTAATGCTCAAGCTGCGGAAAGACCGTAGAACAAAAATTTTACTTCTACTTAAGTTAGGGATTAAAGTATGTCGGATAATAACCGAGAGTTACAGACATTTAATCCTTTACAAAAGACGGTAAAATATTATTTTACTTCTAACTTAAGCTTAGGGTTAAAGTGATGTGTCGGATGATTACCGAGAGATACACACCTCTTTAAACCTTTATTGATCTACTTCATGATTGATTTCTAAAATATTAATCTACTTAACAATTAAATAGATTAATATAAGATGTTATACCTCGCTTCCAAATTTTAATTGGAATGAAAATCGGCTTGTCTCGGAGCACCAAACGTCTGATGCCTCTGTAGGTTATCCACCAGGACTGACCAGAGAGCGGTTTATTTCTTTTGCCAGAAATACTGTAAACCGCGGTTTTTCGCAAAAACACTATTCACCCGAGAAAAAGACGAAATAGTACTATTCACGACTCGCAGTAATTCTGTTTCACAAATGTGCAGAAATACCGCAACTTTCGTAAAAACACTATTCACCGATCCCGTGAATTCTGAAACAACCGTATACCGGGAGAGAGAAAGTAGAACTGATTTGGTGGAACTTTTTCTCTCACCCTACCCCTCTATTTATAGAAAAAATGGAATTGACAAATTACCAAAATGCCCTCGTGAATAGTAAGGAGGTTTCAAAGTGAAAAGACCAAAATACCCTTGAGGATGATGTCATGGATGATGTCATATATGATGTCATGCATGATGTCATCTAAGATCCAAATTTACAAGTTTGCCATTGGGCTTTTGGCCAAATTACCGAAATACCCTTGGGCTTTTGGATTTTGGGCTTTTCTGATTTTGGGTTTTTAATTATTAATTAAGGCTTTAATTATTAATGGGCTTTTGGCCCATAATTCAAATCCATAATTAACATTTAAAATCCAAATCAAATATATATATAATTGTCATCTACAATTATATTTTTCTCGGTTGTTGTTTCGGCGAATTTATACGACGTGTCCAACACGTTATAAATTCAATCTGATTTTTGCTTCTTGTCATCTCTATGACAAATATAATTATATCATATATAATTAATTATAACCATCTTATTATTAATTATAAACAATTTATAATTAATCAATAAGATTCTCCAATTAACTCCTATACGGTGTGACCCGACAGGATCCGTGTTATGTTGGTAAATAGAGTTAAAACCCTTTTAACTTCTATAATCATAGGAGGCATCTGGCAGAATGCACTATGACCATCCAATTACACAGATGATGATGTACTGTACAATATCATGATCCAGTAAACTATTTACTTGTGTTTAATTCTTTTGTCTCATAGCTATCAGATCAGTTTCAAGGTAGGTATGTGTCATCCTTGCAAACTTAATCTTTTCTTGATCCTGAGTAAAATATCAAATATAATTACTCTTGTAATTATACTGCTAGCAGATAATCTTACTCTATCAAGGGGCCCAGTGATGCTATAACTCATATAGAAATATGAGGGACAATAGTACTTTTGGTAAACCATCTCTTCCTCCGCATAAGTTATGTATACCGAAGAGCTACCTTTATAGCCACCTTTTACGGATAACGTTTGGTAGAAATCACACACATACATATCTTATGTAGGAAAAATGAATACCTCATACTTTAGAATTTAATACTGAACGAAAACATTAATGACACGAACACAATTCCATTTAATGTTTCATTCGGGGTCTATCAAATACGATGTTCCTAGAACATCTATTTATGTGATTAAAATGACAACTCTTTGTCTATGGTCTGTAAAACTTGACCATCATTTATTCCACATACTAACCTGATAACGGTTAATTAGTGTTCCTGCTAATTACCTTGGTTAGTGACTTTTAAGAGTATATTCTATATTATGAAGTTTCACAATTCCAGTCATGAACTCGGAATGATTCATAAATTCAATAATACTCAAGGAAACAAAATATCGTTTAAATATCCAATTCATGAACAAAGCTTTATATAACAAATTTATCGTATTATTGACTTCAAGATTATTACAAACTAACAATCTCCCACTTAAGCTTGGAGTCAATCATATTGAGCCATGCCTTATACAAATCTCTTTATTCTATAAATCTCTCAGATTTAAAGGAAAATCTCACAGCCAATCTCCTATGTGTCTCAAACTCATAGAAGATATGTGCAACTAGTGCTTGGCCTGAGGTAGAGATCTTACAAGTGGATCAGCTGTGTTGCCGACGGTGTCAATTTTACAAATCTTTACGTCGCCTCTTTTTATGATTTTTCATATGAGGTGATAACGTCTGTGTAATCACTTACCACGAGCTCCGAGTCAGCACCGTAGATGAGAAACATATCCTTAGTTCTTCTTAAGTACTTAAAGATATTCTTTGCAGCATTCCAGTGCTCATAGCATGGATTAGCCTGATATCTACTCGTCACACTCCAAGCGTACGAGACATCAGGGCGAGTGCACAACATGGCGTACATGATAGAGCCAATAGCCGAAGCATATGGTACTCTACTCATTATGTTTTGCTCATCAGTTGTCAAAGGACACTGAGTCTTGCTAAGCTGTGCACCATGATTCATTGGCAGAAATCTTTTCTTAGAATTCTACGTGCTGAACCGATTCAGCACTTTATCAATGTATGTACTTTGACTTAATCCAATAAGTCTCTTAGATCTATCTCTATAGATCTTTATGCCTAGTATATAGACAGTCTCGCCCAAATCTTTCATTGAGAACACTTTCTTTAATGAAGATTTGGCTGATTGCAATAGGGGAATATTATTTCCCATTAAGAGTATATTGTCCACATAGAGGGTTAAAATAGCGATGACACTCCCACTAGTTTTTCTGTATACACAATGTTCTTCTTTGCATCTGACGAAGTCAAACTGTTTGACTTCTTCGTCAAATCAAAGATTCCAACTCCGTGATGCTTGCTTCAATCCATAAATGGATTTGAGAAGCTTGCATATCTTTCCAGCATTTCTTGGATCCTCAAAACCCGTGGGCTGTATCATATACACGTCCTCTTCCAAATTTTCATTTAGGAAGGCGGTTTTCACATCCATCTGCCATATTTCATAATCATGAAATGCGGCTATTGCTAGGAGCATCCGAATTGACTTAAACATAGCTACGGGCGAAAAAGTTTCATCATAATCTACGCCGAGAATTTGTTTGAAACCTTTCGCTACTAGCCGTGCTTTGTAAATAGTCATATTACCATCCATGTCTATTTTTCTTTTAAAAATCCACTTGTTAGCTATGGGTTTTACCCCAACAGGTGGTGCAACCAGGTTCCAAACCGTGTTGTCATACATGGATTGTATTTCGGATCTCATGGCCTCCAGCCATTTATCAGAGTCGGGTCTATCCACTGCTTCCGCATAGGTCAGAGGATCTTCAGCATCAAATGCTGAGACTTCATGCAGTCCCATGTACCTTTAAGGTGCACGAACTGTCCTATGTGACCTTCGTAGCACTTGTTCTTCAGGCTGTCGAACTTCATCCACATCAGTATGCGCATTTAGTTCTATTTCAACTTGCGTTGAAGTAGATGAGCTCGGGACTAGAACTTCTTCCACAACTATTTGTAGATTTGGTTCTTCCAAATGCTCATTAGCCGAAGAATCAAGTGGTGGGTTTATCTGATCAGTATCAGATATTGTATTGTGTGATGTATCTTGAATTTCTTCAAGTATTACATTACTCCCACTACTTCCTTTTGCGAGAAACTCTTTCTCCAAAAATATACCATGACGAGCAACAATTATCTTGTTCTCGGACTGATAATAGAAGTAATATCCTTTCATTTCCTTAGGATACCCTACGAAAAAAACATTTATCAGCTTTGGGTCCAAGTTTGTCAGAAGTCGAACGTTTGACAAATACCTTGCAACCCTAAATTTTAAGATAAGACATATTTGGTATCTTACCAAACCATAACTCATATGGAGTCTTTTCTACTGACTTGGATGGAACCCTATTTATTGTTAGTGCAGCAGTTTCTAGTGCGTGCCCCCAAAACATTTTTGGGAGTGTGGTATTACTCATCATGGAACGAACCATGTCTAACAGAGTTCGATTCCTCCTCTCAGAAACACCGTTCCATTGCGGCGTTCCCGGAGGTGTGAGTTGTGAGACTATCCCACATTCTTTTAAGTACATTGTAAACTCATAACTTAAGTATTCGCCTCCACGGTCTGACCGTAAGGTCTTAATACTTTTATTCAGTTGATTTTCTACTTCAGTCTTGAATTCCTTGAACTTTTCAAAGGATTCAGACTTATGTCTCATCAAGTAGACATAACCATATCTACTGTAATCATCAGTAAACGTGATAAAGTAGCGATCACCATTTCTTGTACAAGTACTCATTGGTCCGCATACATCTGTGTGTATAAGGGCTAATAAGTCACTTGTCCTTTCGCCCTTCTTGGAGAAAGACAATTTGGTCATTTTTCACGTAAACAAGATTCACAATATTAAAATTATCAAGAAGTCCAACTTCATGTAACTTTTGATGCGTTTCTCGTTTATATGACCAAGGCGATAATGCCATATGAAAGTCATACTTTCATGAGATGTTTTGAGTCGTTTATTGATGTTAAATATAGGTTTGTCTATTTCCAGTATATAAAGATCATTCATCATAAAAGAAGATCCATAATATAACTCATCTTTATATATAGAACAACCATTGTCCTTTATAACAAAAGAGAAACCATTCATTTCTAAACATGAGATTGAAATGATGTTTCTAGAAATACTTGGAACAAAATATACATTTTCAAGTTCCATTACAAGCCCGCTAGGCAAATACAACTCTATACTTCCGACTGTTACGGCTGCAACTTGTGCTCCGTTTCCAACTCGGAGTTGTACTTCCTTATTACGTAGTTTCCTCCTATTCTTTAGTGCCTGTATATTTGAACAAATATGAGCACATGATCCAGTATCCAATACCCAATCATAAATAGAGGTAACAACGTTAACTTCAATCATGAAAATACCTGAGGTTGAAACTTTGGGAACTTTTCCCGTCCTCAAATCCTCCAGATACTTAGGGCAGTTCCTCCTCCAATGACCATTGCCTTGACAATAAAAGCAGTCAGAGGTAGAAGCTTTTGTCTTGGAAGTGTTCTGATTAGGAACCATCTTCCCTTTGCCTTTGTACTTAGGTGTCATTTTGGGAGTCGCTTTGCGTTTCATCTTTTTAATCTTCCTCGCACCTTCTTGGATCACGAGGATAGAAGAACTCTTCTTCATGTCCCCATCAGCGATCCTCAACATCCCTTGGAGCTCCTGCAAGCTCTTGTCCATTCCCAGCATATGATAATTCCTGATGAAATTAGAATAGCTAGGAGGGAGAGAGTTCAGGATAACATCCGTAACAAACTCTTTGTTCAACGGACTGTTAAGCTTCTCCAACTGCTCAACATCGCTCGTCATACGGAGCATGTGAGTGTCAAGAGAGCTGCCCTCAGTCATCTTATGACTCAGCAGAGATTTAATCACCTTAAATTTCTTGACCAATAAACTTTGTACATCAAGCTCATCTTCTTTGTGCTTGTTGTACATGGTGACTTCATTTGCTGTGCAGCCTACTGCAGGCTGTGCAGAGATTGGTGTGTTAAGGACGTACTCGAGTTTCTCATGTCTTAGTATGAGCGCATGGAACGTATTAGTAAGAGTTTCTTTAGCCATGTGCTACAACGTAAAATGTAAAGATTTTTAGCTTTGTTCATGTAATGTCTTATTTCAAATAAAACTCCCACTACAAATTTGTTCTATTCCCGTTTGTAGTTAGGACCAAGATCCCTATTTTCATTGATAATCAAGTTATCGTTGAATAACTCGTTTATTAATTATCTTAGGTAAGCAACTCTTTGCTAATCACATCTCTATGTGATTCTTGGTTTCGCTAAACATCATATGTTTTAACGAAACTTTGCCCCAAGCCCAAAACTGTTTTGGAAATCATTGGTAAGTAACCTCACTCTATTTGATTCGTTATGTCGGACATAACCCTCGAAAACCAAAGGTAAAAGGTGACGCCTACTGAGTAGGTCACGTCTGCCAATGAACAATGATATGCGAGGACAGAGTAGGTAGGGCATATTACTTAATTTTTCGGGTTTAACATCGTAAGCAGTTAGTTTGTTAAACTGACTTTAAACAGACTTACGAACACGTAAAAGATGTCTGCCAGAAAGACCACTGAAAGTTCCTTTTCCAGTCTTTCTTTGACACAACCTTCCTTCACGGTTTCTTAAAAATGATAAATCTAATTTACACATTTATAATTAGTCAGTTTATTAAGCTAACTTTAAACAGACTTACGAACACGTAAAAGATGTCTGCCAGAAAGACCACTGAAAGTTCCTTTTCCAGTCTTTCTTTGACACAACCTTCCTTCACGGTTTCTTAAAAATGATAAATCTAATTTACACATTTATAATTAGTCAGTTTATTAAGCTAACTTTAAACAGACTTATGAACACGTGAAAAGACGTCTGCCAGAAAGACCATTGAAAGTTCCTTTTCCAGTCTTTCTTTGACATAACATTCTTTCACGGTTCCTTAAAATGATAAATCTAATTTACACATTTATAATTAGTCAGTTTATTAAGCTGACTTTAAACAGACTTATGAACACGTGAAAAGACGTCTGCCAGAAAGACCATTGAAAGTTCCTTTTCCAGTCTTTCTTTGACATAACATTCTTTCACGGTTCCTTAAAATGATAAATCTAATTTACTCATTTATTATCAAAGCGGTAAATCCAATTTACCAGCTCATACAAACATTTTGTATATATACATGAATCAGTCACGTATATAACTACTATCTATCCAATAAAAGTAGCTTTGCATCTATGATAAGATACATTTCATATCAAAGCAGTAAATCTAATTTACTTGCTCATACAAACATTTTGTATATATATATGTGAATCAGTCACATATATAACTATCAGTTCTCAATTCTTTATTTTGCAACTTCATCTTTGTTCTTTATTTATACCGTAAAAAGCATATAAACATTTTATATGGTTTCAAAACAGTTAATTCCTTCTGGTACGATAAAGTAATTTGATAACGTGACAAAGTTCCTTTTCGGCCAGTTATCAGGACACGTAAAAGGGGCTCCCAGAAAAGATCGGGGTCACGAGGACCACTTTAAATTCAATCTTTCCTAGACAGAACCATCTCTTTCGGGTGTGGAGATCAACAGCTCTTACTCAGGTACTTTATTGCTTCATCACATTCATAGATATACTTTTCATAACTAAAAGTTTTTCGAAAAAGCAAAAGAGTTACATTTGCCATGCTTCGAAAGCGTAAAAGTAATTTGGTAACGTGACAAAGTTCCTTTTGGGCCAGTTATCAGGACACGTAAAAGGGCATGTCAGAAAGAATACCGAAGGTATCCACTTCCCATCTTTCTTTGACATCACCTTATCTTTTATGTGTGGAGATCAACAGCTCTTACTTAGGTACTTTATTGCTTCATCACATTCTTAGATATACTTTAACACAATCGAAAGTTTTCGAAAAGAAAGCGTAAAGAAAGCTTAAATCTAATTTAACTTTCTTAGTCGACAGAGCCGAACCAAGAAAATCCAATTTTATTTGGTTTGGACTTTAAGCTGCAAATCTAAGAATTAAACCGATACGGGGTATATGCATCTTATTTGCATAAGATATAACCTTATAGAAAATCAATCAGCGGGAGAGCCTTTGCTCTGATACCACTGTAGGGATTCGGAATGCCCAAATCCCATTAATGCTCAAGCTGCGGAAAGACCGTAGAACAAAAATTTTACTTCTACTTAAGTTAGGGATTAAAGTATGTCGGATAATAACCGAGAGTTACAGACATTTAATCCTTTACAAAAGACGGTAAAATATTATTTTACTTCTAACTTAAGCTTAGGGTTAAAGTGATGTGTCGGATGATTACCGAGAGATACACACCTCTTTAAACCTTTATTGATCTACTCCATGATTGATTTCTAAAATATTAATCTACTTAACAATTAAATAGATTAATATAAGATGTTATACCTCGCTTCCAAATTTTAATTGGAATGAAAATCGGCTTGTCTCGGAGCACCAAACGTCTGATGCCTCTGTAGGTTATCCACCAGGACTGACCAGAGAGCGGTTTATTTCTTTTGCCAGAAATACTGTAAACCGCGGTTTTTCGCAAAAACACTATTCACCCGAGAAAAAGACGAAATAGTACTATTCACGACTCGTAGTAATTCTGTTTCACAAATGTGCAGAAATACCGCAACTTTCGTAAAAACACTATTCACCGATCCCGTGAATTCTGAAACAACCGTATACCGGGAGAGAGAAAGTAGAACTGATTTGGTGGAACTTTTTCTCTCACCCTACCCCTCTATTTATAGAAAAAATGGAATTGACAAATTACCAAAATGCCCTCGTGAATAGTAAGGAGGTTTCAAAGTGAAAAGACCAAAATACCCTTAAGGATGATGTCATGGATGATGTCATATATGATGTCATGCATGATGTCATCTAAGATCCAAATTTACAAGTTTGCCATTGGGCTTTTGGCCAAATTACCGAAATACCCTTGGGCTTTTGGATTTTGGGCTTTTCTGATTTTGGGTTTTTAATTATTAATTAAGGCTTTAATTATTAATGGGCTTTTGGCCCATAATTCAAATCCATAATTAACATTTAAAATCCAAATCAAATATATATATAATTGTCATCTACAATTATATTTTTCTCGGTTGTTGTTTCGGCGAATTTATACGACGTGTCCAACACGTTATAAATTCAATCTGATTTTTGCTTCTTGTCATCTCTATGACAAATATAATTATATCATATATAATTAATTATAACCATCTTATTATTAATTATAAACAATTTATAATTAATCAATAAGATTCTCCAATTAACTCCTATACGGTGTGACCCGACAGGATCCGTGTTATGTTGGTAAATAGAGTTAAAACCCTTTTAACTTCTATAATCATAGGAGGCATCTGGCAGAATGCACTATGACCATCCAATTACACAGATGATGATGTACTGTACAATATCATGATCCAGTAAACTATTTACTTGTGTTTAATTCTTTTGTCTCATAGCTATCAGATCAGTTTCAAGGTAGGTATGTGTCATCCTTGCAAACTTAATCTTTTCTTGATCCTGAGTAAAATATCAAATATAATTACTCTTGTAATTATACTGCTAGCAGATAATCTTACTCTATCAAGGGGCCCAGTGATGCTATAACTCATATAGAAATATGAGGGACAATAGTACTTTTGGTAAACCATCTCTTCCTCCGCATAAGTTATGTATACCGAAGAGCTACCTTTATAGCCACCTTTTACGGATAACGTTTGGTAGAAATCACACACATACATATCTTATGTAGGAAAA